>CAJHQP010005587.1:0-44822 GCA_905132765.1 Moricandia arvensis | reverse complement strand
AGATAGATTTATTTTTTCCATACATAAATCTGCGCACGACTAATTTTTAAGGGTATTTTAGTAATTATTATTTTTTTCTTACAACTGTAGACAAGGGCAATTTTGACCAGAAAAACATTATAATATAATTTAAAAAAATATGAGTCATTTTAGTAATAAGACAATTAATTAGAATCATTCCAAAATTTTCCCCTTCAATTTATATATAATATTTTTTTGTTTTGAATAACTAATGGGTACGCGATGGATCAAAGCCTAATCTAACTAATCCCCTAAAAGTCAGTCATTGCACCAGTAGACCTTTTTGCTTGTTAAATGAAAAGTAGATACCCAATTTGCTTGGTTACAAAATGGATTTTATCGAAGATGCAGGTTTCAAATCAGAGATGCTTAGCTCTTTCTAAATCTGACCGTACCATTCGACCACATTTTGTATGGTTAGATTGTATAGATGATATTTGATACTAGGAAAAAATTGGGATTTTTGTAGGTGTGGCTTGTATGTAGTTTAATTTTAGTTATAATATGTGCCCCCGAGAAGAAATAATATATTCTATGTTATATGATATCTCTAGCAAATAAGCAATTTAGATTTTCTATAAGAAATGGACTTTTAGTATCAACATGTGCTTTCATAAAAAATATATATATATATATATATATGTATTAAATTAAATTTTAAGTTTTTAAATTAATATAGATATTTTTGTATTGAAGTATATATGGTATTTATCAAGCGAACATTAACTAACATTTATGTTAAAATACATTAAAAATATATGTTAAATTAAGTTACGGTAAAATGCATATGCAACCGATATGAAAAATTAGTTTTCAATTATAATGTAAAAAATATATTAAAACTTTTTTTATAATTAACATGAAATTGAATTTAATTAATCTAAAAGCTGACAAAAAAAATAAAAAAATAAAGATACGCAATTACGACACGAGTTTATATTTAAGAACTTCAAAAACTTAGCTAAACATTAAGGATTTTCGAACTATGCATTTTTCAAGAAATTAGAAATTTGCAATAACAGGGTTTTATTTTTCTAAAATTAGATGATATTAATTTTTTTGAAGAAGATGATATATTTTTTATGAATGATATATACACAATTACATATTTGTTTTAGAAAGAAACGTTTTCTAATTAGTTTCTTGGTTTAGTAATTCCCTCTTCCATTCTACGATAGTGGTGCTGACAAACCAATATATTAATTAACTTGGCAAAGCTTCAAAAACATTTAACAGCTAATCCAAATTTATAAAAAAAAACGTGTCCACTATGTTGAGAAATATTATATTAAACTGAAGATTTTTAAGCAGATTAAAGGAAAGTATAATCTAGAATGAATTTAAGGTACAAGATAATAGTTTTCCATTAGTCAGGTAACTTGGTTTAAAACCATGAAATAATCCTTTTATTTTTTTAACGAACCTAAAAATGCATTTCGGTGCCAACCACGGGATGAGGTGGTTGTTAAATATGCATAAGGTGTGGTGTGTGTGTGAGGTAAAGTAAGATTTAAAATAAATAAAGAAAGTGAATTAAAAGAGAAGATGGTCAAAAAGGTAGCTACTGTTGAGTTATGCCTATCAGGGGTTTGGGTCTCAAGGCCTTTGCTTAGCGGTACGGTTGGTGAATGATTTGTTGTACTATTTTTTGTTCTTTTCTGCACCCTTTGTTTTGCTTCGTAATTACCTGTACTGCACTGCAAGCAGGTCACCTAAGGAAAAGTATCATATGCATTAGAGTATTATTTGGAAAAAGCGAAATGCTAAATTTCCTTTATTTTTGCAAAACAATGAGAAAAAATTAGAAAATATCTATTAGATCTAGTGACTGGAGCTTGTTGCCATGCCAAAGATCACTGGTGCTCTTGGCAGCTATATGCCAGTGGAATATGGTCAACCAAGCTGTTATGTTTGAATGCGATTCGAAAGAGACTTGACTGACCACGCTTGGAAGCTTCCTTTACAAAACATACTATCTATGGCATTTTCCAATGTACACTTCCTCATCAGTTTTTAGTCCACTTAATGTAGTCATGTAATAGCCTAGGCCCTATCTCACCATTCTTATTCGCTCTTCCTTGTTTGTGGCCCGTGGGGATCTAAAAATTATTTCATCCGGGGCAAACATAAAAGCTGTTAACAAAATATAGTATATAAGCAAGGGTAGTCATTAAATTTCCATATTTATTAAATCAATCAACTATTACCATGATGGATCTAAACCTTTTGGACTTAGGTAATGCGCTGATGAAGCCTTGAAAAACCGAGTCCCATGGTCACTAAAGGAATTGTAGTGGGATCCCGGACTGCTTGTTCTCTGACTTGTCTTGTTGGCACAATAGACAAGTATTCACATAAAGATCCCTGGTATCCCTCATCTGTTGCCAATAGTAACCCGCTTCAACAAGAGCCATAATTCTCTTCAGCCCCGGATGGCCCACCCACCAGGTATCATGCCACTCTCTTATGATATCCCATCGAAGACTCTCCCACCTTAGGCACATAGAGTCGTCGAACTTTTGTGTAGAGTAACCCATAAGCTACACAAAACCGATGTGCATATCCCTCCTTGGAAAGCTTCACTAGGTCCTTAACGAATGGATCATGCTCCAGCCTCTCCCGGAATCCGAGCCATAATGGTCACCTCGACTTGGCTCATGGATGCTAGTTCCGCTTCTGGCTTATAGCATCAGTTACCATGTTCAGCTTTCCTAGTTTGTACTCCAAGGCATAATAGAGCTCAGCTAGGAAAGTCTTGCCATCCCGCCTTTTCAGGGAAGCTTCTTTTGGGTCAGAAAATAAATCGTCTCCATGTTATCCGTCTTGATCAAGAAATGTGATTCCAGAAGATAGTGTCTCCAGATCCGCAAGAAATGAACTATATTGTTCATCTCCTTCTTCTTGAACCGTGTACCGCCGTTCAGAATAATTGAGATTTAGACTCTCAAAAGAGATCCGAATGTCCATTTTGAATCAGCACTCCCCCAATGACAAATTCAAAGGAATCTATGTATAAATCAAGCGGTAAGACTGAAGTCGGGTAAAGGAAAGAACGGGCTCCTTGGCTTACTGTTGTCTTCTGCTCCTCGAAAAACTTCTTGACAACCTTCAGACCACTCCCATGTATTCCCATCCTTCAGTAGGTTTGTCCACGGTGCAACCTTATTTGAATATCCCTCGATGAAACACCTATAATAGTTCACCAGACCAAGGAAAGATCGAAACTCCGTCACTTTGCTCGGGTCTCCCATTCCATAGTCGCCTTAACCTTCGGTTTATCTATCTTCAGTTTATAGTGCCCAATGATATGGCCAAGGAAATGAAATTATTGGGTGGCAAACATTCACTTCTCCAGCGTAATGTATAACTCATTTTCTCGAAGAAACTAGAAAATTGTCCTTAGGTTTTCCATGGTCCTCTATCGAGTTGATGTAGATGAAAATGTTGTCAAAGAATGTCACCACTAACCGATCCAGGTAAGGTTGAATGATCTGGTGCATATGAGTGAAAAACATGTCTGGAGCATCCGTAAGACCGAAGGGCATCACCAACAACCGAAAGATCTATACTGCATTATGTATGCAGCCTTGGGTGATAACTTATCCAGCAACTTAGCGGGCATCATGCCCTTTTCTCCTCAAGTACCACCTCAATGACTGGTGGTATGGACTAAATGTTATTGGGCTCATCCTCCATCTTCATTGTTGGGGTCAAAACCAGTCCTAGGAAAATCAACGGCTAGAGTCCTCCAAAAATTGTATCATTTACAAGAATTAGCAGGAAATACCGATAAATAATACCGCATATGTGTACCTACTCGAACAATGATACGGAGAACAAAGTCCATATATTTATTCCAAAAAGAAACGCAGTGGTTTCTGTCCAAACAAAGGTTACCCAGAAAAAAATCCCTTCATAAAGTTCTTATGAGAAATGACAAGTTTTACGAAAAAATCTTCCGCAAAAAAACGTTTAGAAAGTTAATAAGGAAAAAAATCGTAAAAATAAGCAAAACAGCTCTAAAAATATACAAAACTATAAACGGGAACAAAAGAGACGAGACAAGGCAATGAGAACTCTTAATCGCCCATGGCCCCCACCTCCTTCATCTTCATGGCCCTCTCTCTCTCTTCTTCCTTTCTTCATTGCCCTCTTTCTCCTCTCTCCTACATCTTTATCGCCCTATTTCTCCTTTCTCCTCCATCTTCATCGCCCTCTCTCTCTTCTCACCTCAGTCTTCCTTGCCACCCCTTCATCACCAAGAAGCTTTGGTTCGATCTTCATCACCATGATCTCTCTCTCGGTCTTCATCACATGAAGCTGTCATCTCCATGACTCCTTCTTCACTACTCTTCACCAACTCTTCACTAACGCCGCTCTCACTTTCACACATCTGGTTTTTTGTTTTCATTCTACTAGGGAAAAGTCATAAAAACACGTACAATGAAAAAGGATCGAAAAACAATCTGAAACGCGAGGCAGCCCATTTATGACACATAGTGATATCGGTCATAATTGCATAGTTTTGGTCATCTCTTTAAGTGCATTTCAGGCATATAGGATATCATTTAGGCATATTTAGGTTGCATTCCATTACATTTGTCTATGTCAAGTATGGAGATGTTCATTAGTGAGTTTGGAGGCAATGGAGGCCAAGAAGTGGAGTTTGGAGAAAAAGGGGGTGTACCGACCAGGCGTAGCGACCAGCCTTAGTTGCTACAGTCCCACATGAAGAATCCGGGAACCATAGCGACCAGGCATAGGGACCAGCCGTGGTCGCTACAGACCCACAGGGATTTGCGGATGCCATAGCGACCAAGCGTAGCGACCAGCCCAACATCCATGGGAACAAGGATGGTATCAGACCACCTGCTGTGGAGAACAACAACTTTGAGATCAAGTCAAGTTTGATCAACATGATTCAAGCTAACAAGTACCATGGTCTCGCTTTGGAGGATCCACTAGACCACCTGGATATCTTTGACAAGTTAACTGGCACAACAAAGATCAATGGAGTTTCAGAAGATGCTTTCAAACTGCGATTGTTTTCCTTCTCTTTGGGAGATAAAGCTCACTTATGGGAAAAGAGTCTACCTTGGGGATCCATTGAAACTTGGGAAGAGTGCAAGCGTGTTTTCCTTAACAAGTTCTTCTCTACTTCCAGAACTGCTAATTTGAGAAATGAGATTTCTGGATTCCAACAAAATAACGTTGAGAGTTTTGCTAAGCATGGGAAAGATTCAAGAGCTACTTAACACAGTGTCCTCACCATGGCTTCAATGATGAGAGTATCCTGAGCACTTTCTACAGAGGGGTTCTGCCTAAGTATCAAGCATGCTAGATACTGCAAGTAATGTTTCTTCT
The DNA here is from genome assembly GCA_905132765.1 of Moricandia arvensis. Classification (NCBI taxonomy): domain Eukaryota; kingdom Viridiplantae; phylum Streptophyta; class Magnoliopsida; order Brassicales; family Brassicaceae; genus Moricandia; species Moricandia arvensis. Next base: position 39,437 of record CAJHQP010005587.1, on the reverse strand, counting down.
TGGGTCGAACAGCTCACGATGGCATGGAACTTGTTGAGAACATGGCACAAAGTGACTCAGTGTACAATGATGACCGCGACAGGCAAAACAGAGGTGGAGGTGGCGAGGACTCCAATACAAAAAAAGAACTGAAATCTCTGCAGGATAAACTTGACATGCTTCTTCTGGATAGAGCTAAACAGGAAAATGTGAACTTTGTTGGGAAGAAAGGCCCAGAAGAAGCTCTTGAGGTTAATGAAGTTGATGGTTTGGAGGGACAACAAGAGCTATGCTTTGTCAGTGCTAACGGACAGTGGTACAGGAAGAACCCAACTTTCCCTACCCAAACCCTTTCCCAAACAAGCCCCAATACCCAAACAACTACCAGCAAAATGCTTACCCACCCAAACAACCCTATCCTCCAGGCTTTCCACCCAAAGGTAATCAGTCTACTCAGGGTCAAGGAAGTTCTCAACAGGCTCAACCTAGAGATACAAGTGTGGAATCCATGTTTAAGCAGCTTCTTGAATCTCAAGCAAGGAATGAGAAAGCTATTGGAGATGAGTTCAAAAACATCCACACAAAGATTGATGGGAGTTACACTGAGCTCAACAACAAATTCAAAGCTTTGGAGAATCAATTCGCCACGATGAGCTCCAACTCTAAGAGACCCACTGGATCCTTACCTGGAAAATCTGAGCAGAATCCTAAGGAGACAATGCACTCAATCACTTTACGAAGTGGCAGAGAGTTACCTTCAAGAGTTCTCCTCAAGGATGATGAGAAACAAGGTGGGGAGGTAGCCATCAATCTAGAGGATGAGGTTGTAATTGTGGATGAGAAAACCAATGAGGATATCATGGAAAAGATTGTTGAGGCTAAAGGCAAAGGAAAAGCTGAGGAAGAAAAGAAAGCATCGAACAAAGATAACGTTACCTCTTCCTCAACACAGTCTACGTTCATTCCCCCTCCTTATGAGCCAAAACTTCCATTTCCAGGAAGATTCAAGAAACAACTTTTGGAGAAGTACAAGACCCTGTTTGAGAAGCAAATGAGTGAGGTTCAGATTACCATGCCCATTATTGATGCCTTCATGTTGATCCCTCAATACAGCAAGTTCTTGAAGGATGTTGTAACTCAGAAGAAAAAGGAGATGGAAGGTATGATGGTTCTTACTCATGAGTGCAGTGCCATTATTCAAAGGTTGACTGTCCCAAAGAAGCTTGAAGATCCAGGAAGTTTCACTCTACCTTGCGCCATTGGACCTCTTTCGTTTGAAAGATGTCTATGTGACTTGGGGGCAAGTGTCAGCCTCATGCCTTTGTCTATTGCGAAGAAGCTTGGCTTTACACATTACAAGAAGTGTAGGATCTCCCTAGTGCTGGCCGATCGCTCTGTTAAGCTCCCTATTGGCATTCTGGAAGATCTACCGGTAATGGTTGGAAACTGCGAGGTACCAACTGACTTTGTTGTGCTTGAGATGGATGAAGAGCCTAGGGACCCGTTGATTTTGGGAAGACCATTCTTAGCTACTGCTGGAGCTATTGTTAATGTGAAGGATGGTAAGATTGATCTTCATCTTGGAGAGGGAAACACCCTTCACTTTGATGTTAAGGAGATGATGAAGAAACCTACCATTCAAGGGCAAGCTTTCTACATTGAGGCTATGGATACTTTAGCTGATGAGTTCCTGGAAGAGATGGCGCTTGAAGACTCTCTTCAACATGCCTTAACAGTAGATAGAGAGGTCCAAATGATTGAGGACAAGGAGAGCAAAGAGTACATGAGGATGTTGGATTCCCACAAGAGATTGAATGGGGAAGACAATTTCCAAGAGCTGTCTAAAGCTGTTTACCATGTTGCCTCAACCGCCTTACAAGAAGACCCTCCACAAGATGATTGGAGCGAGCTCAAGGCACCCAAAGTGGAGCTTAAACCCCTCCCCATTGGTGTAAGGTACGCATTTCTTGGTTCTAATAACACCTATCCTGTCATTGTGAGTAGCCACCTAAACGAAAATGAATTGTCTACACTTTTAATTGAGCTTAAAAAGTATAGAAAAGCAATTGGCTACTCACTTGAAGACATCAAAGGGATATCACCCTCCTTGTGCATGCATAGGATACATCTAGAGGATGAATCAATGACTTCTATAGAGCATCAAAGAAGGTTGAATCCCAACTTGAAAGATGTTGTTAAGAAAGAGATTCTTAAACTCTTGGATGCTGGAGTGATTTACCCTATTTCTGATAGTACTTGGGTATCTCCTGTGCATGTAGTTCCCAAGAAGGGTGGTATCACTGTCATAAAAAATGATAAGGATGAACTGATACCCACAAGAACCATAACTGGTCATAGAATGTGCATTGACTACCGAAAACTTAATGCTGCATCTAGAAAGGATCATTTTCCTTTGCCATTCATTGATCAAATGCTTGAGAGACTTGCAAACCACCCATACTATTGTTTTCTTGATGGATATTCAGGTTTCTTCCAAATACCCATACATCCCAATGATCAGGAAAAGACAACTTTCACATGCCCCTATGGTACCTTTGCCTATCGCAGGATGCCATTTGGGCTATGTAATGCACCAGCAACTTTCCAAAGAGCAATGATGTCTATATTCTCTGATCTTATTGAGGATGTGGTGGAGGTCTTTATGGATGATTTCTCTGTGTATGGATCTTCTTTTGCTGTGTGTTTGTCTAATTTATGCAGGGTTTTGAGAAGATGTGAAGAGACGAACCTTGTGCTAAATTGGGAAAAATGTCACTTCATGGTGAAAGAAGGGATCGTCCTGGGACACAAAATCTCAGAAAAGGGAATCGAAGTGGATAAAGCAAAGATTGACGTGATGATTGGTTTAGCTCCACCTAGATCGGTGAAAGACATCAGAAGCTTTCTAGGCCATGCCGGGTTCTATAGGAGGTTCATCAAGGATTTCTCTAAGATAGCTAGACCGCTAACCAAGCTACTATGCAAAGAAGCTGTCTTTGACTTTGATGAGGAATGTCTTGAGGCTTTCAAGAAGCTGAAGAACGAACTTATCAGTGCCCCCATAGTTCAACCACCAGATTGGGAACTCCCTTTTGAGATTATGTGTGATGCTAGTGATTATGCTGTTGGAGCAGTCTTGGGGCAAAAGAAAGATAAGAAGACTCATGTCATCTACTATGCAAGTAGGACACTTGACGATGCTCAAATGAAGTATGCTACCACAGAAAAAGAGCTTCTTGCAATAGTGTTTGCTTTCGAAAAGTTCAGAAGCTATTTGGTAGGCTCCAAGGTGATAGTCTACACCGATCATGCTGCGCTAAGACACCTTTTGGCAAAGAAAGATGCTAAGCCAAGATTGTTGAGGTGGATTTTGTTGTTACAAGAGTTTGATCTTGAGATAAAAGACAAACCCGGAGTTGAGAATGGAGTAGCTGACCATTTGTCTAGAATGAAAGTTGATTGTGGTATTCCTATTGATGAAAACCTTCCAGAGGAGCAGATTATGGCCATCAAGGCGGTTATGAAGCTTTGTGAGACTGGGAAGAAACTTGAGGAGATCAAAGCAACTGAAGAGAAAGAACCATGGTACGCTGATTTGGTGAACTACTTGGCTTGTGGAAAAGAACCTTTGGGACTAGAAGGATATGCTAAGAAAAAATTCTACAAGGATGTGAAGAGATACTACTGGGATGAACCATATCTCTATATACTATGTAGAGATCAACTCTATAGAAGAGTAGTATCTGAAGGAGAGGTTGAAGGAATCCTTGAACATTGTCATGGATCATCCTATGGAGGTCACTTTGCCACCTTCAAGACTGTTGCTAAGGTTCTACAAGCGGGGTTTTGGTGGCCACACATGTTCAAGGACACACAAAACTTTGTCTCAAGGTGTGATGCATGCCAGAGAAAGGGGAATATCACTAAAAGGAATGAGATGCCTCAGAACCCTATCTTGGAAGTTGAAGTATTTGATGTATGGGGCATTGATTTCATGGGACCATTTCCATCTTCCTTTGGAAACGCTTACATCCTGGTAGCTGTTGACTATGTGTCTAAATGGGTAGAAGCTATCGCAAGTCCAACCAATGATGCTAAGGTGGTTCTAAAGATGTTCAAGAGCATTATCTTTCCAAGGTTTGGGGTGCCTAGAGTTGTGATCAGTGACGGAGGATCTCACTTCATCAACAAGCTGTTTGAGAGTCTTCTCAAAAAGAATGGTGTTAAACACAAGGTGGCAACTCCATACCATCCTCAAACGAGCGGACAAGTGGAAATTTCCAATAGAGAAATCAAGTCAATCCTGGAAAAGACAGTGGGGACAACAAGGAAAGATTGGTCCAATAAGCTTGACGATGCACTATGGGCTTATAGGACAGCCTACAAAACTCCTATAGGAACCACACCTTTCAACTTGGTCTATGGAAAGGCTTGTCATCTTCCAGTGGAGCTTGAATACAAAGCCTTGTGGGCAGTCAAACTTCTCAACTTTGACATCAAGACAGCCCAGGAGAAGAGATTGATTCAGCTGAGTGAACTTGATGAGCTACGTCTTGATGCCTATGAAAGCTCAGCAATCTACAAGGAAAAGACTAAAGCTGTTCATGACAAGAAAATCCTTAAGAGAGAGTTCAAAGCTGGGGACCAGGTGCTGCTCTACAATTCCCGATTAAAATTGTTCCCTGGGAAGCTTAAGTCCAGATGGTCAGGACCTTTCAAGATTAAAGAAGTGAGACCTTATGGAGCAATCGTTTTATGGAGCAAGGATGGACGAGACTTCACCGTCAACGGACAAAGAGTTAAGCTCTACTTGGGGATTTTAGATGAGGAGGAAGGAACTTCGATTCCACTCTCCGATCCAGACCTTGCCTAACTGACAGAGAGGAAGTCAAGCTAGAGACTTTAAACAAGCTCACTTGGGAGGAAATCCCATGTTTATCTTTGTACATATTTTTGTTTTATTTAGTTTACATTTCTTTTGGACTATTTGATACTTCTGGGTGAGTTCTTTCAGGATGAAAGTTGATCAGGTGGAGGGGAGCGCTTGGCAAAGATTTCGAAAAGTTAAACGCCCGTAGCGACCACCCGTAGCGACCACACGAAGTCGCTACAGGGTTTTGCGGGATGTGTAGCGACCACCCGTAGCGACCACGCTTGGTCGCTACGGGTCCCCAAGGGAAGCCACGAGAAAAAAAATCCCGAGCACTGTAGCGACCACCCGTAGCGACAGCTGGTCGCTACGGATTTATGCGGGGGCGTAGCGACCACCCGTAGCGACCACGCTGGTCGCTACGGGTCGAGGTGAAATGCGGGAGCGTAGCGACCCCGTGTAGCGACCAGGCGTGGTCGCTACACGACCCAGGTAAGTCTCCCTTTCCACTTATTTCGGACCAAAACCCAACCACCCCACCCTTTACTCGATTTCAACCCCTTTTTCTCTTCATCTTCCCCATTTCTTCCCCAAAACAAAAACACAAACTCTCCCAAGAACACAAAATCCTAACTTCCCCAATTCTTCATCAAATTCCTTGATTCCACTTGCTATCACTCGGAAATTGTCTGAAACTCCCATATCTTCCATCTCTACACTCAATCAAGCAACGGTATGAAATTTTCGGGTTGATTCTTCTTGATGAAAATTTTTCCAACTTTTGAAAAGTTGTTGCATGCCCAATTTTTTGCTCTAAACTAGTTACCCATGTTCTAGTATGCTTGTTTGTGGCTTTGGATTGATGAATTTCGTGGAGATTGAGTGTGAATTGAGAAATTAGGAATTAGGGTTCTTCGTGTTCTTGATAAAAAAAAATTTGGGGAAAACTGTTGATTCTGCTTGTACTGGTTCCAATTAAGCGTTTCAAGCCTATTGTTAGGAGATTGATTCATGTTATCTCATTTTGAACTCATTATGGCGAGTGATCGATTCCTATCGGTGATTGAAATGCTTATTTCGAATAGCTTTGATTCCTAAGTCGATTTACTAAGTTAGTCGTTTGTGATATCAGAAACTTCTCGACATTGTCCTAATGCCACCTTGAGTGTTTCGTTTCAGGTACAAATGGCAAGAACACGATCATCGCGACCCACCAGAAGCGGAATCCCATCACGAAGGTCTCAGCAACAAGCTGAGGAAGAAAGGAGGAAGGCTGAAGAGATTGAAAGAGAGATTGAAGAAGGCCTTCAAGCCCCGACTGATACCGAAGACGAGGTCCCCTCAAGGCCAGCCAAGAAACCAAAGGGGAAAGGAAAGGGGAAGGAAAGGGATAGATCAGTCATCCCGACAAAAGCCCAGTTGCTCAGTCATCTCCAGAACGATCTTGCCTGGGCACCGACGAGATTCCCCTGTCCGATATTCCTTCAGGAAACCGGACTCTATGATGGCGTCCTTCAGCTGCTAGAGTGCATGGGATTGCAGTCTCTCCTCTTGATGGAAGCGCAGCCTCTTTACGTGGATGCCTCATGCCATTTCCTCTCATCATTGGAGGTATTTCCCCTTAGCGATGGGCCACCGGAACTTGGGTATGGGCGGATTCAGTTCAAGATCCGAGGGAGGTCGTACAGGCTGAGTTATAAGGAAATCAGCGATGCTATGGGATTCTCAGATGATAGGATCAGCGATCTCCCAAGAAACTACAACATCCCGGATAAGGTTTGGCCTCTAATCGCCGAGTTCGCTCATGACCCCAGAGAAACAAGAACTCAAGCATCAGGAACCCGGTGGTCCGATATGTGCATCGCATCTTGGGTAACACCCTCTTCGCTCGCCGGGAGTCTGGGAATGTCCTGGATGATGAGCTGACGATGATTGCTATGGCCCTCATACCATTGTTTGGGAGGGACGCGCTATACAGGGCTGAGGAAGATGTTTACTCTGGCCTTGGGAGAGTGGGTTTCTTCGTGAGGAGACTCAAGTATTATCAGGATTGGGCGTGGACAAACCACGACAGCACGCCTCAGCTGAGCATAGGTAATCTGATCACACCATTGCTCCAGGCCGCACGAGTTCCTCTACAGAGCGAGACCCCTCAAGAGCCCCTATACATGGATGGTCCTTACATGAAGAGGACCAAGTTTATTTCAGGGATGTTCCAGGGCCAGTACGTCTACTCCTTCCACATCCACTTTGACCACAAGGAGGTTCTCCTACCCAACCCGCGAGTCCTCATGGTACGCAGCAAGCATAGCATCTCGTTTAACATCCCTTCAGACATGTTGCTTGGAACACATGGTCCACTTGAAACTGTTCCAAACCGTAGGAGACCAGCGAGACGATCGGCTGCGGGTCCATCTTCATCTCCTGCTGCTGCCACTGCCACTACAGCACCAGCCCGTGCATCCTCTTCACGAGATGCACCTGAGATCCAAGAAGAGGAGGATACACCCTATGATCCTTCTCACTACCACTTCACACCCCATACTGGAGCCCTCCAGAAGGGCCCTCTGCGCGATGCCCACGAGTACATTGGGAAACTTGAGGGGTGGAACAGGATGCAGGACAGGACCATTCAAAAGCTGTCCGCCAAGTACAAGGCACTCAAGAGGACAGTTAAGAAGAACGCTGCATCCTCAGCACGATTCATGAAGAAGGTCACCGACGTGCTAGTTAGAGCTGGAATAGGAGGTTGTAAAGCTGAGGACTTCATCATTGCTGAGACCTCCTCCCCAAGACCTCGCAGCCAATCTCGCCATGGCAAGGAGCCAATAGACACAGACACTTCTGATGAGGAAGAAGAAAGCTACCAGGTAGAAGAAGGTGACGATGGCGATGGCGGAAGCGGAAACGAGGACACTGCCTCCGAATCATTTTGAGGTATCTCCACACCTACCCTTGTAAATACCAATTGTTTTCTTTGTTTTATTTTGTTTTGTTTCTTATGTCGGTATCTCCTTCTCTCTTGACTACACAGACACTGTGTTGTTCGAGTTTGGGGGAGGTACCATGTCTAATCTTTTCATCTTCACATGTTCGCATAAGCATTGCATTGTACATTCTAAAAAAAAGAAACTAAAAGAAAAAGAAAACAACAAAAGAATCATTTAGTTTGCATATTTTCATCGTTAGGATCGAGTCTAGAGCATATAGATTGCATTCATTCTGCATAGGGAGCAAGGATGTTATTACCTCGTAAAGAACACATGTCTAGAACTCAACATCACACCCTAGTTAAACATAGCAAGTAGCTTAAGCATATCTTGAAAGACTTGCAAGCTTCGAGCCTTGAAAACTCTTCTCGAAACTAGTTGTTTGCTGTGATTGACATTGCTCTTGAAACCAACTCCAAAATGAATTAGGGCCTAATGAACTTAATCTACCCTGCTTATGGACTCTTGTATGCTTGGTCATGGATCTCATGCACGTTTGGGTTGATCTCTATCTGTTATACCACTTTTTGAAAACCCAAATGTCACCTTCCTACCCTTAAACCCTTACCATTCTTTGAGACCGTAATTGAATTTGCTTGAGTGAGGCCTTTTATTGATAGCTTGTCATGTGTAAAATCTTGAGAGTATTGGGAGCGACATTGGCTTGTTTTCATCTTGGACTAGCTATAGGACCTCTGTTGAGCTAGCATTTAGGAATGAGAAGTGTGTTGGTGTTAATAAGCTCTGATCTTGGGTTTCGAGGTGTGAGAAAAGTGAAAAGAAGATAGCCACTAGGGATCGAAAAAAAAAGATATACTCTAAACAGCAAAACCCCAAAGAAAAAAAAAGAGAAAAGAAAAATAAAGAGAAGATGTCCCTAGTTGGTTAAAGGAAAGAAAAAAAAGAAGAGAGTTTCATTTGGTGAGTGAAAAAAGAAAAAAAAAAGAGTTTGAAAGTGATTGGGAAGGGGTAGAATGATGAGAACAAACCATTGTATGCATGAATTGCTCCTTTTCTTAGATAAATTTTGCATAATGTTCAAGCTCCTTTTTCCTGAGTGAAAGTCACCAAAGAATTTGAACCCCTCTTCTATCATAGATAAACCGTTTTCACTTACCAAGCCAAGTGATCGAGATCAAGTTTCCATTAGCAGGGATTCACCTTATTTATCTGTCAATGAATGTGAGAGTTGGTGTAAAGACTTGTTGGTTGATAAGCATTGCATCTAGTGTAGAGGCATGAGAGTCCCTTTAGGCCTTGAGAAGATAGAGTATACTAAGAGAGCATGCTCATGCTATGTGCTATGTTTACCTAGGATGTGATGTTGAAGGCTAGAAAGTGTATCTTTTGGTTCTGAGCTCCCATTTTCAAACCTCTCTCTCTTTCTTGTTTTCGAAAGTCCACTTGAGGACAAGTAAAGGACAAGTTCGGGGGAGTTGATATCGGTCATATTTGCATAGTTTTGGTCATCTCTTTAAGTGCATTTCAGGCATATAGGATATCATTTAGGCATATTTAGGTTGCATTCCATTACATTTGTCTATGTCAGGTATGGGAGATGTTCATTGATGAGTTTGGAGGCAATGGAGGCCAAAGAAGTGGAGTTTGGAGCAAAAGGGGGTGTAGCGACCAGGCGTAGCGACCAGCCTTGGTCGCTACAGACCCACAGGAAGAATCCGGGAACCATAGCGACCAGGCGTAGCGACCAGCCCTGGTCGCTACAGACCCACAGGGATTTGCGGATGCCATAGCGACCAGGCGTAGCGACCAGCCTTGGTCGCTACAGACCCACAAGGGAAACCCGGGGACCATAGCGACCAGGCGTAGCGACCAGCCCTGGTCGCTACAGTCGTTGAGGCTGCAATTTCTGCGGGTCAACCAGGCTTGTTGGGTTGACCCGATTTGTTTTCAAACAGCTATAAATACTCTTTAAACCTAGTTTTTCATTTATTCTGGTTTTTATCTGAGACTAGACTACTCTTGGTGAAGAAGATTGAATCTTGAATCCTTTTTATTAATCTTATTTTGATTCATTGTTTATTCTTGTTCATTAGAAATGATTTACTCTGATTCATCTTTGGTTTTTGAGTTCATCATGTTTGCTAGTGAGTAGTCATCTGTAGGATCCATGGGTTAGGGTGATCTAGGGTGATTAGGTAATAGGTTAGAAGGTTTAATGTTTGATTATTCATGTTCTATGATTATTGCTAGTCTCTAATGCTAGATTAGACTTGATCACTTTAATCTAGATCCATAGGCAATTTGTACCCGAAAGGTGTTCGACGAAATGTCTGAACCAAGCGATAACTCTCTTTACTTGCTTAACCAATGACAATTGATGTTAGGAAAGTTTAGATAGTCAATAGACCTGCTCTTAATGATTGCTTGATTTAACTAGACCAAAGACATTTGATGTCTAGTGATTGAAAGCAAATGAACTTTTATCTTGATAGAGAATTAGTTTAATGGTACGTCTAGACTAGTAGAACCAAGTTGTTTATAACGTTAACCGTCTATCTTAGATCCAAATCACCCAAAGTCAAAGCCCTTGCCCATGGGTTCTCGTTCTTCCCATTTATTTATAATTCTAGTTTCGCATCTGTGTTATTTTGTTACTTCACCCACATATCTAAATTGATTGCACTTAGATTAAGTTTATACTTGCATTCTCATTGCATCATGTTCACTTAGGATTGGATTGACACTCATCTATACTACTTTGATTAGGATAGAGTAAAATCCTTTATCACATAGCCTGAAGAGGACCAGTTTCTGTGATGATTTACCCTAACTTCGAAAGGATAATGGAAGAAAACAAGAATAATGAAATATTTCAGGAAGGATAAACTCGAATCCAGAAAATTAAAGCCAGATGAAAGGTCAATGGAAGATATAAATCTGCAGGAAAAAGGATACTCGGACCGACCTTGGAGGAGTATATAGACAGGGGCGAGGCAGAGAAGGAAGAAAAACATTTTCGCTATAGAAACTGTGTGCACTTAGAAACCGTAGGATTTATTTTGGCTACGCTTTGTTTTCTATGCTTGAACCGATTACTAGATTAATGTCTCGAAAGCAGATCAGTCTCTTGTTCAACTCTTTTTAAATCAAACTAAGTTCGACTTTCATGAGGTTTTGTCTGAAATCAATAAAAATATTTTGACATCTCTTTTTCGTCTTTCTGTTTTTTTGTTGTTTAGTTAGGCATGTGAATCAAGACCTTCAAGAAATCTACGCTTTCTTCCAACACAAAATTTTGAGAGTGCGAATTTCGGTTCCCGCAGTTTTGGCGCCTAGAAGGAGGGGGGGGGGGATTCTCTTATTTCAAAATAACTGAACGCTAAATTGAAAAGATGTTGGCTGTCGCTAACGAGACCACATTACCACTTACATAAAAGGGCACATATGATCTATTTAATCCCGTGAAAATCATCTCATTAATGAAGCTACAGAGATCCTTTACGCAACAAGGGGTTCAAACCAAAAACGCTTTTAGAAAAAAGTCTTCGAGAAAATGAAACTTACTCTCCCCGAATCGCGGAGAAACCTTGGTTACTCGCGGAAAAGGAAGCACACAATATTCAGATAAGCATGCCCTCACTGATGTGCATCTTCCAAAAAATGTTAGAGAAATAAAGTCAATATCTCCTTATTTACTTGTTACTCTGATTTTTGAACTCCAGACTCCCTCGGGTTAGATCCAAATGAAACAAGAAAAATCCAATTAAGTTTGAATCACGAATATACAGCTCAGCCCTAAAACGGCCTAAAACACAAAACAGCCATTTGGACTTAACATATTCACAATGAAGGATTAATTTTCTTAAAGAGAAATCCTGGAAGTATCAATTTTCTTACTTTCGTATGGGGTTAGGCAGACACAAGGAGAAGAAGGGGAAACAAGAAAATCAAAATGGAGAAGAGGCCTAAACGCCGAATCTCTGGAAAGACTAAGGTATGTCTAACTTGGAAAATTTTAAAAATTAGACTTGGAATTTTTTTAGTACTTAGATGCAAAAATGCCTAAGAGATTTTCCGCAAACATTAGGGAATTTAAGATCTAGGTGGTTTAGTCTACAGAACTAAGTCTTACATGATTTTTTCTATCTTGCCTCTATTGTTGCTTAACTATTCAGGCATGTCATTCAAAAATATCTAATCTCTCGCAAAACCGAGAAACAATCATCACACATTCAAACATATTCAGCTTACTTCCTAAAGAAAGAAAAAAACAGGGACACAAATGTCATCTTCAAATCGACACATTCCTAGCGGTCTTTTTAAAAACAACACATTCCTAGCGGTCTTTTTAAAAGACTCATTCCAAGTCGTCAACCTAAAAACTACCAAATATCACTATTGTTCTAGGGTTAGGAGAGAAGGGAGGAATTCCTTCAGAGTCTTCCAGGAACTCCTTTGGTTCTTTATTTGATTTCTATTCTATATCTATTTCATCTATGATTTATGTGACAAAGATCATGTCTGAGTAGATCCATCTACTAGGTTTAGGTTTTCTAGAGTTTTGATGGATTAGCCAAACAATAGAATTGCTATGGTGATTATTATATCTATCATTAGAATTGTTCTTATTTCTTGCTTCTAGAGTAATTAACTAGAAAACCTGATCATAAGATAGTTAGGCGCACGAGAGACCCATGGCCTATTACCTGATGTAATTCTATTGAGAAAGGTTGTTAGAAACAAACGAGAGTTGATCGAAGGAACCTAGTGAACATATCAATTAGGTCTTAATTCTTGACTCGAGAGACCATCGATCGACACAAGATCATTGCCATCGATCGACTGTCATTCCGTTTCAAAAAGCGAGAGCTGAGACATCAGACTTAGCAATAGATTAGACTCGCATCGAGAGGTGGTCATCTTTTACATTAGACATCGCGTTCAGGGATTGATACCCTTAGCTTATATCCTCTATTCTCCCACTTGCCTCAAACCCTAAGTCTAGTTATTTTGTATTATTTTTTACAACAACCAATCAATCAACTTGCTACTTTATTCACTGACTAATAAACTGTTTTCCTAGCTTAACTAAAAAGTCTATAGTCTATTGTGTGCCCACGCTCCCTGTGGATTCGATCCCTAACTACTACAACTGAACCTCTTATTTGAGAGAGTAAAAGTCACTCCTTAGGATAATTGAGTGATATAAAATTTGGCGCCGTTGCCGGGGAGCGAGGATTCGTCATTAGACTTGATAATAAGTTTAGGTTTTTATTGTTGTTCGTAGTGACTAATAAATAATTTCTTCTTGTGTTTCAGGTACATACATATGAGTACCACAAGAAACAAGGGATATGACTCTTACTGGTATAGCCGCTGGATTTAGAACTCATGATCCATAAGTCTACGAGGGCAATAGACACCCTCCAAGCAGCGATCAATAGCTTAGAAGTCCAAGTATCAAACGACACTGCTCATCAAGTGTTGATCCACATTACCCAAGCAGCAGCGATCGACAACAACAACTCTCCACCGATCAACACAATCACCTGTCTGTCTATCGTCACCAACCACTCTAGGATATATGGTAGAGGAAGAGGAAGAAGATTGATATGGAGAGCTGAAGTATAGTGGAAGAAGCCAATATTAGTGATCCAAAATCAGCATCAATCGACACTAAGACTTCAAACGTCGACAGACGTTAAGACCTCAAAATCGATCGACACTAACCCCTATTGTCGATCGACACCATTCTTGGATCTAGAGGAATTCATGAAGTAATTGGATGAAGCAAAACTTGAAGATGTGGGCCAGGACTCGGAGCAGAAGCTTAATGGCGATCAGCACACTTCGAGAAGAGATCTGGAAACTTCACCAAAATCTGGCATCTATCGACACCCACCGGAGAGCATCGATCGACAGCCACCCAACTTCATCGATGGATACCATTTGATGATATCGATCGACACACATGGCTGGATGAACCATATTACGTGATTGAACCAGACCAGTTGGGAAGAGTATGCGCGAGTCCGAGACTTCACACCTTGCTGTCCCAGAAAATCTACAACCACCTATCTGCACATAAGAAGCTGATGGTTTTCGCAAAAGAGTGAAGAGGGTACATTACCCTTATGAATTTTGTGGTTCCCTGCGCTGTTTTAGAGTTTGAATTTCCTATTCCACTAGATAAAAGTGTGCATCCCGGTTCCTACAGTGTGGTATTTGATTATCAAATGTATGCGGTAGCTTCTCATAGAGGGTTGAGATATAGAAGTGACATCGCCAAAGGCCCATCAGAAGCAGTATCGATTGACACCATAACTGCAGTATCGAACGACACCACCATTGGAGCATTAATCGACCACAACTCTAGAGCGTCGATCGACACCCGTCGCGTATTAGAGCAGAAAAAGTTTGAGGTGTGTCGAAATCTTTTTGATGGAGGCACCATGAGATCAGACAAGTCTGGGGGAAAGAAGAAGAAGAATTGGAAGAAGAGGAAAAGGAACAAGGACGGTCCTCAGTTATCATTGATTCCCCACTACTCAGATGGTGTCAGGAAGTAAAAGTACGCAGCAGATGCTTCTCTCAGCCATTTGTAAAGCTTCGAGCACTCCATATTGCTGGATGATAGACCAAAAGAGAAGTCTATGGAGGCTTTCACAAAAAGAGTGATAAAGCTGATGACATTGGACATTGGGAATTGTTTTGGGGCAAGTCCCCAATCTTATCAGAACTGAATTGGAACTCCAAAAAGTCAAGCTAAAGACTATAAACAAGCGCTAAGTGGGAGTCAACCCATTGTTTGGATAAGTTTTCAGTTAGTTTTCAATTATATTAGTCTAATTTTGGATTTTATTTTATTATTACAGGTTTTCAGAAAAAAAAGAGAAAGATCTGAGGAAGATAGTCTGCACAGAGCATCGACCGACACTTGATCATTGTTGATCGACAAAGCAACCCGAGTACCGATCGATTGCCACTTAACTGTGTCGATCAACGGTCACCATCAGCGAGCAGATATATCGTTTTTCCTAGTTAAGTTTTGTCCTTATGGTTTATTTGCTTCACCAATCTTAGAATGTATAACACTGGGGACAATGTTGTTTAAGTCTGAGGGAGGTTTACTGATATTGTGTTCTGTTTTGAGTTTCTAATATATGAGTTTTTATTAAATTTTTTTATAAAGTTAAGAAGGGGATTGTGATAATATTAATATTTTTACTTGTTCAGTAACCACACTACAGCACCATTCCTGACTTTTTGATTACAGAGAGTACTAGAGATACCAAAGTGGATTATCCTGCAATTAGACTACACTTGCTTAGAAAGCTTGAAGGAACCGATCCTGACATGCAACCTAAGAATGACTAATTTACTTGCTTTGGGGCTTGATATACACTGGATCGGATTCCTTCTGCAAGTATGTTAGGTACAAGTCATTGCCAGCTCTGATTCCCTTCTCTCTCTCTCTCTCTCTCCTCTCTCTCTCTCTCTCTCTCTTTGGTATCTACTAATACGAAAAGATTGAAGATGTTTTCCTAAGATGCAGAGGGTAGGTACATTACCGATGACCCCACTATTCTAATTCAAAGGAATGATCACACCTTTTTGGAAGCGAGGGTAGGTACATTACCGATTACCCCACTATTCGCCTACAACTTTGGCCCCAAAAAATCAAAATTAAGATGGCAAGATAGACTGTATCAGCATCATTGTCCATTAAGTTGAGATCCAAAAAGATTTAGAGAAGAGAGAAAAGAGGGAAGAAAGGGATCAGACAAGAGTACTTGTATGATCAGTACTTGCAGTGGTAAAGAGTCCATGTGTTCTTTGATCGATACTCCCAACGTAAAGCCTACACTTTTATTTTATGCAATGAAATGAGGTTAGTAGAGGGGTGAGTTAGACTAGTTTTCTCTAAGTTGTTGGTAGAATGGATTTGGTTGCTATACTAAGATAAAGTATATAAAGATCCTCTGAGATTGACACTTATTTGATGTGGTTAAAATATAGTTGAAGTGAGGAGGATAAATTATAGATATTGTGAGTCCCCGTGTTTTCAAACCTCTTCCACAGGTTTACCCTTGTTTCGCAGGAGGACAAGCAAAAGGTTAAGTCTGGGAGAGTTGATAGGGCCAGATATTTACCACTATTGTGCCATGCTATCAACCCTATTTAGAGTCTATCATATAGGTTTGGAGTATGCTATAGAGTATTTACAGGTTCATGTACATTCTGGAGAATTTGGTGATTCTGGAGCTTTAGAGATGCAGAACTGCGTAGACGCATCAGATGTTTAGCTATGGATGGATACCTTTCCACGGTGCGATTGGGCTGATATTTTTACACAAGATAGAGATTTGATTAGATTTCCAATTCCACCGGTATGAGGTCAGTCAGGATCCTAGAGCCAAAGTTATCATCTATTACTTGAGAATGGTCTGTTTGCCTCGCGAGAGGAAGTTGTCGAGAAGGTGAATGAATGTCGATCGACGGCGCAGACCTAGTTTGGACCGATGGTGATCCCAGAAGACAGGCCCGACTTGTTTCAAGACCGACTTAAGCCCAAAACCAATTACAAATTACTAGAATACCCCTGGACGAGTTTAGACCCAATTTATATTGTTTTCTAAACCATTGTTGACGGCGAAGCTTTATTACTTCTATTTTTCTAGGGTTATGAGAGTAGGGAGGAACTCCTTCAGAGTCCTCCGGGAACTCCTTTGATTCTTTATTTGATTTCTATTATATATCTATTTCATCTATGATTTTTGTGACAAAGATCATGTCTGAGTAGATCCATCTACTAGGTTTAGGTTTTCTAGGATGTTGATGGATTAGCCAAACAATAGAATTGCTAGGGTGATTATTATATTTATCATTAGTATTGTTCTTATTGCTTGCTTATAAAGTAATTAACTGGAAACCTGATCATAGGATAATTAGGCGCACACGAGAGCATGATCTATTACCAGATATAATTTTATTGAGCTAGGTTATTAGAAACAAACGAGAGTTGATCGAAGGAACCTAGTGAACATATCGATTAGTTCTTAATTCTTGACTGAAGAGACCATCGATAGACGCAAGATCATTGCCATCGATCGACGGTCATTTCGTGTCAACAAGCGAGAGCTGAGACATCAGACTTAGTCAATAGATTAGATTCTCAACGAGAGCTGGTCATCTTTTACATTAGATATCGAGTTCTAGGAGTGATACCCTTAGCTTCTATCCTTTATAATCCACTTGCCTGAAACCCTAAGTCTAGCTATTTCGCATTCTTTTTTAAAATAACCAATCAATCAACTTGCTACTTTATTCACGGCCTAATAAACTGTTTGCCTAGCTTAACTGAAAAGTCTATAGTCTATTGTGTGCCCACGCTCCCTGTGAATTCGATTCGAAGGTACTACAACTAAACCTCTTATTTGAGAGAGTAAAAGTCACTCCTTAGGATAATTTGAGTGATATCATACACTCTCATATTTTGCAAACTCAGGTATTCTGATACACAGAGTGTTAGAAATGAGATGAAAACTCACAAACTTTCTCTCTTCGCATAGTAGTGTAAAATAATAATACTAATAATGCAATTTTTATTAAAATCCAAACACCCTATAAGGCTAATCTCGTGGCCGGCTAAGGTCCAACATAAAATGCCATCAGCAGAATCATGCTCAAAAAATATTATTACAATACATAACTAGGCCAAAAGATCTCACTGGAGAGATCGTACGAACCTTAACTCCAAACAAACTACAAAAGGCTTGATCCCTTAAAAAGGTACGTAGGGAGCCTTCATAAGCCACAGCCCCAATCAAATATCACTCTGGTGCAGCCTTGATCAGCCTGATCAGTCTCAAACTCAAGATATGGGATTCAATGTATGGAATGGCTAAGCTACTGATCAATGCTTGGCTTAATGGAAAGTTTCATGGTCTTATTGGCATGATCTATGAGGTTCTGGACAGAGAGAAGAGACGAACTCTTGGTACAGCCTTGAAACAGCTTGAACAGAGAGGATTCAACCAGCTGAGCTTAACAGGAGCTATGGAGACCATTCTCCTCGTCCAATTATGTATGGATAACAAGGAAAACATGTCAGGAAGTTTCTGGATTGGGTCAGATTTGAAGTTGCTCAAAATAAGGCTTTTTCGGCCCAAAAAGAGAGTTGCAACCAGATGCTTGATCCACTTGCTTTCTTGCTGGACCAACAGGACGTGGAGGATCTAAAACCCATTAGGAGACACTCCAAATCAAGTTCAAGTCGTGGCAAGGAGGAAACCAAAGAAGAACCAGCTTGTTGGTTTATTTATTTTATTTGTAATTTCAGTTATGTAAACCAAGTTTTAATAGGATTAGGAGTAGTAAACCAATATTAAATTGGATTAGGACGTCCTAAACCAATCTGGTTAAGGATTAGGGATTTAGTTTAGGCATTATAAGCCTCTTTCACGTTTTGGTACTGAATGAATCAATCGACTCTTTTTTTCATCCCTTTGTTTTGAGTTTTCTCTCAATTCTGCTGGTGTGTAATATCCAGCTTGGGTTCTCTGATTTGGTGTGTCATATCCAGATCAGAAGCCTTGGAGTATCAGGAGGCGAGCCATCTCTCTTGTGTCCCACATCAATCCACAAGCCTTGATACAAATCGAGTCTTTGATTCTCTGTTTGCAAGGATTATCTCTGTGATCCATCCTAGACACTAAGCAGGGTGATCCTGTGTCTGTGGAGCAGAAAGAAACATCTTTTGAGCATCCCATAGCTCTGAGGAGAAGACCATATTCATCATCGATCATCCACCCACGCCCCCTTCAAGTGATCCAGGGAGAGACAGCCATTCCACGGCCGTACCAAGTGGTATCAGAGCCACTTGAAGGTTAGGGTTTGAAGTTCTAACCTAGGAGAACGAAATACATCCAATACCAAGCATATCTTCCATGTATTCTTTTAGAATCAATAGAAAGAATGAGAAGAAGACTGAGAGCAAAGCAACAAAGGAGTTGTTGCAGAGAAGAGAAAAAGTTGTCCAGATTCCATCCTTCTATGGAGAGTTTGATCCAGATACATACCTAGAATGGGAAAAGAAGATGGACTTACTTATCAACTGTCAGGGGTATATAGCAGAGAGGCAGGTTCAACTAGCAACAACTGGATTATTTGGATATGCTTTTGATTGGTGGCATCAGCTTGCTAACCATAGGAGACACATTGGAGAGTTTCAAGTTTCTTCTTGGTATGAGATGAAGGCTGTCATGAAGAAAAGGTTTGTAGCCAAGAAGTATGGTCAACTTGATTTGGAAAGGTTACATAGCCAATCAAGGTCAGTTAGGGCACGCCCTAGAGCATCCAGAGATGAGCCAAAGGTCTGTTATGGTTGTGGAGATCAAAAGAGAACTCATCAATTTGGTTATTTGCACAGCCAACAAATCCAAGATGTAAAGAGGCAGGAGATCCAAGAAGCAGTCAATGCTTTGGTACAAGAACAGCAAAGGAAGACAGATTGTGATATCTTGAAAACCCCTGCCATACAACAATCTGAAGAAGCAAAGCAATCTTCTCTTAAGCTGCCTTTAAAACTGTTTGAGATAAAAGAAGAGACTGCAGCGGAACAGGGCGAGATAGAACAAAATATTGAACCAGAACCAACCACTCTTTGTGAAGGAGACTACTTGGACAACCATCTGAAACAAGAGTCTTTTTTACCCACTGTTGCAGCTGGACAGGAAGGAGAAACACAAGTTATCAGTGGGCACGTTCCTGATCAAACAAAGAAAGAAGATGGAGTGCTTAGAGAGTCATCTACAGCTTCTGAATTGGTGCTTGCTTTGGTTGATCAAGGTGATAACTTTAAGACTTTAACTTGTGAGTTACTGATCAGACCTATGGTATGTCTTCAGATCAGTTTAGTGGAACATCTGAGAGTTTTAATGGCCTGCAACAAGTTGTTTTTTGAACCAGGAGGAAGTTTGTGTGTGTTTAGAAAAAGTTACAAAATTCTGCAACAGAGACCAGCAGCCTTCAAGCTTGATCTGCATACTTTATTCACTCATGAAGAACATGATTTGTGGTCAAATCCTTTTCAAGGGAGAGAGGATGGTGTGATCCAAACCAGCTACTATGGCAAGGTTAAGAAGAGAAAGGCGTGGCTATATGCTATAGACATGACTTGCAAACTTGGATACATCATCTCAAGCAAGAACAACTTGTTATCGATGCTGAGAACAGACCAAAGATTAAGTGGAACTATGGTGATTGTTTCACACGACCACCAGAATATCCAAAGGGGTTCTTGCAAGATCAGAAAGGAGCCTTGCTGGGTTCTTATGAGGCTAGGCTGAGAGTATATTCACACAAGTCTATGAGGAACACGTGGATTGAATACAACTGGAGAGACGCATGCAATTTTTATTAAAATCCAAAACACCCTATAAGGCTAATCTCGTGGCCGGCTAAGGTCCAACATAAAATGCCATCAGCAGAATCATGCTCAAAAATATTATTACAATACATAACTAGGCCAAAAAGATCTCACTGGAGAGATCGTACGAACCTTAACTCCAAAACAAACTACAAAAGGCTTGATCCCTTAAAAGGTACGTAGGGAGCCTTCATAAGCCACAGCCCCAATCAAATATCACTCTGGTGCAGCCTTGATCAGCCCTGATCAGTCTCAAACTCAAGATATGGGATTCAATGTATGGAATGGCTAAGCTACTGATCAATGCTTGGCTTAATGGAAAGTTTCATGGTCTTATTGGCATGATCTATGAGGTTCTGGACAGAGAGAAGAGACGAACTCTTGGTACAGCCTTGAAACAGCTTGAACAGAGAGGATTCAACCAGCTGAGCTTAACAGGAGCTATGGAGACCATTCTCCTCGTCCAATTATGTATGGATAACAAGGAAAACATGTCAGGAAGTTTCTGGATTGGGTCAGATTTGAAGTTGCTCAAAATAAGGCTTTTTCGGCCCAAAAAGAGAGTTGCAACCAGATGCTTGATCCACTTGCTTTCTTGCTGGACCAACAGGACGTGGAGGATCTAAAAACCCATTAGGAGACACTCCAAATCAAGTTCAAGTCGTGGCAAGGAGGAAACCAAAGAAGAACCAGCTTGTTGGTTTATTTATTTATTTGTAATTTCAGTTATGTAAACCAAGTTTTAATAGGATTAGGAGTAGTAAACCAATATTAAATTGGATTAGGACGTCCTAAACCAATCTGGTTAAGGATTAGGGATTTAGTTTAGGCATTATAAGCCTCTTTCACGTTTTGGTACTGAATGAAATCAATCGACTCTTTTTTTCATCCCTTTGTTTTGAGTTTTCTCTCAATTCTGCTGGTGTGTAATATCCAGCTTGGGTTCTCTGATTTGGTGTGTCATATCCAGATCAGAAGCCTTGGAGTATCAGGAGGCGAGCCATCTCTCTTGTGTCCCACATCAATCCAACAAGCCTTGATACAGATCGAGTCTTTGATTCTCTGTTTGCAAGGATTATCTCTGTGATCCATCCTAGACACTAAGCAGGGTGATCCTGTGTCTGTGGAGCAGAAAGAAACATCTTTTGAGCATCCCATAGCTCTGAGGAGAAGACATATTCATCATCGATCATCCACCCACGCCCCCTTCAAGTGATCCAGGGAGAGACAGCCATTCCACGGCCGTACCACACTCAAATATCGGACATTCTATTTTGGGAATTGGAAATCACGAAACAATCTTCTGCAAAACAACTTTCGGAAAGTTTATAAAGAAAACTTCAAAACAAGTAATAAAAAGCTTCGTGAGTATATGAAACAATAAATGGGGAACGGAAAGAGACAAGACAAGGCAAGGAGAAGGCTTCATCGTCGCATTGAGCCCCACCTCCTTCCTCTTCATCGCCTTACCTTTACTCATCATGTCTTCATCGCCCCTCTCTCTCCTCCCTCCATATATTCATCGCCATTAAGATCTTGTTCGGTCTTCATTGCCACCTCTTCATCGCCGTGAGCTCTCGTTTGGTCTTCATCTCCACTTATTATCACCATGAAGGTTTCATTTGGTCTTCATTGCCACCTCTTCATCCCCATGAAGCTCTATCTCGGTCTTCATCGCCATGAAACGCTCGTCTCCCATTACTCCTTCTTCACTACTCTTCACCATCTCTTCACTAATATGACCCCCACTTTCACACATCTGGTTTTCGTTTTTATTCTACCAGGGAAAAGTCATAAAAAAACGTAGAATGACAAAACGATCTAGAACGATCTGAAACATGAGGCGGCCCATTTACAATCCACAGCCTAAAGCGGCCCAGTTTCAGTGATGGTTTATCCTTACTTGGATAGGATAATGTAAGAAAACAAGATAACAGAATATTTTAGGTAGGATAATCTTGAATCCCAAAAATTAAGGCAAGATGGAAGGAAATGGAAGATACGAATCTGTGGGAAAAAGACAACTCGGCCGACTTTGGAGGAGTATATAAACAGAGGCGAGGAAGAGAAGGAAGAAAAATATTTTTTTTTCGCTACAGAAATTCTCAGCATTTAGAAACCTTAGGATTTATTTCTGCTACACTTTTTATTGCTTGCACCCTAACACTATATGAACATCACGGAAGCAATTCAATCAATTGTTCAAATATTTTTAAATAAAACTAAGTTCAGCTTGATCCTCGAAAGGGGTACGTGGGCAGCCTTTCATAAGGTTCAGTCCAAAATCAATAAAAATATTTTCACATCTATCTTCTTCTTTTTCTTTTTTTTTTTTCGTTTTTGTGTGGTAACAAAAACAATCCCGACCTTCAAAGAAAGCTACGCTTCCTCCCATCACTAATTTTGACAGTGCAAATTTTGGTTCCCACATTTATTATGGCCAAGAACGTGGGATCTCCCTTCTTCATCCCCTTTGTAAACTACATAGCTGAAAGTTGCTCAACCCGAAAATAGGTATTGGTGTGACTTCTCTCATGAATTCAATATTCAATACCACCTTAAAGATTTCCATGGATATGACTCAGAAGTTCACGGACCACTCCAACTTTCAAACCACATCTTGCTCCCCCAAGCGATCTCATTAATTGGCTGAGCCTTAGCGTTTATCGTCTTCATCCAACCATCCTTCCTTCTCCATTTGACTCCGATTCTTTACAGCTCGTAAATTTCCATGAAGTATGAGTTGCCCCATCTACACCATCACTCAGATCGTTTTTTCATTAATGTCAACTTCAACATACATGAGGCCCTTGCTCATTGGCTTCACCACTAGCTTAGCCTTCATTGCCTTAAAGAGTTGTAAAAACCCCATCTTTCTAATTTCTGGTTATGAATCCTCGTCTCCCCGATTCTCCATGATAAAGGATAATGACCCTATATTTTGGAAGTCGTTCATAGTATGTGGTCCCTTGCACATAAAGCATCCTCCCTTAGGCATGAGAAAACTTCTTTTTCAATTCAAAATCCTCCTAACAAGATCCCTTCTCAAAAATCCTCAAGTTTGATGGAAGGGAAGTATCATGTGTCTCTCCCACACCTTTGGTGACGAACTTTTCCTTCCTCTTAAGAGACTCGGGAGGACCAGAGCTGCATAAGTCAGTTAATAAGTTAGCCACCTCAATGGTTTCATCGGTGGATAACCTCTTCGTCCGCCATGCTTGGAATCTGAAGCATGAGAATCATACCTTGCTGTCAAAGTTCCCTCAACTTCTTTTGGGGCTTCATACATGATATTCTTCGGATAGAACTGCCGCCTCATCTCCTTCTTAAATCATCTTAACTATTGGTTTAGAAACTTTCCTGTTCAATGCCAGTATGCTTCTTCAGCAACCCGCAGCATAGTAGTGTCCGCCAAGTAGGACGGTGCGGCCTTCAACTTTGCATTCTCATCCACCAGGTTGAAAGTTTTGAAATATTTCTCCATATTCCAATGGAAATTTTTGAACTCCTTGGGATCCCTCACCTCGTTGGACCATGATGGTCGCGGGATGTAAGATCCACCAGCTCCAGTGGTTCGAACGACTCCAGCATTAACACTTTCCATCTTGCATAATGTGACTCTTCCTCCATCACAGTGAAGCTTGCCTTCATCTCCTCGATGTCACTACGTAAGGCTAAAATGGACACCGTAATCAAATCCTCAAGTTGAACAAACTGAGAGTCTAAGTCAGCAGATTTTTTTTGAACTCTACACGCAACCCTCCAGCTCAGTGAAAAATATGCTTGAACCTCTCAAGCTTCTCACCTAGCTCACCCACAGCCATTTCTACGGACTTCAAGGGAAACCCTCTTTGCATGTTGGGCACTAGTATAGGTGGACGTGATCTCCCTTCCATGTTTCTTAACGCCGGATGTCGAGCGACCATCCTTGTCATTAATTCTCGTAGCCGTACTCTCGGACATAATCTCCTCTTGTCTGGATCAAACATCTCTCTGATGCAATTTTCACAGATTGATTCCTCTTCAACCCGAACATGCGGCCTTATCACCTTTCGACCTCGTGTATTCACTAAATCAGCCTCTTTCCGAAACTCGTACTTGTACTTAAAGAGAGAGAGTGTGTATTGGACATAAAAATAAAGAAAAAGAGGCTTTAGCAATAATTGTGTGAAGAAGGGAAGAGAAAAGAAGCTTGAGAAATAATAGGGCGAAATGGTATAGATGGTACGGCTTGTACTAACCGTACATACGAAGGTCTACTCAGAGAGTTCTAGATTTACCAATTGAGTAAAACGGGAAATGTGCAAAAATAGGTTAGTTTATGGACCAGGGTCTTTCATACACTTTGGGTTGACTGGAAAAACCATTTTTTATAGCTAGAAGATACTTGTGCAAACTTAGGGCGAAAGGAAAAAGAAACCAAACAGAAGCTTCGTTTCCTTTTGACTGTTTGCAAATAAGGTGGGGTGTGGTTAATGAGCTGTACAAGCCTTTTTTCCCTCTTAGATGTCCCATTGACCAAAGTCCCAAAGAGTGTGAGCATTTGTGACCAAGTATTTCAAATGGGACGCTCCTCATCTCTCGACTTCATATGCTTAGCCTTCCTTTGGTTTAAACCTATTGTAGAAAGATCTTCTTATATATTGTAATCGGATCATTAATGAAAGATTAAATATTTTAGACTCGCCTCTTTGGTTATTCTCAAGAGCACTCTCTTATTTCTCTCTCAAATGCATCTAATCTCTAGTCTAATCTCTGATTCTATCTACCATATACTCTCAATATCTCTTAGTCTATTCTATGCACTTAGCTCTCTCGAAACTATACATGGCATTGGAGCCATGTTTCTCTAAGTCTTGTATTCATTTCCACAAAAGCTCAACCTTTCCAAGATCCAACCTTTGCGAGCAATGGAGAACAACAATTCTTTGGTGGTTTTGGTTACTTTGAAGGGTGTTAACTATTTTCTATGTTCTAGAATGATGAAGACCACATTAGGAGGCATAGGTATTTGGGTTTCAAGTCAAGAATGCTGGAGCAACAAAGGAGACTGTCAATGGTGGCGATAAAGAGGGTCTTCTTGTTGATGAAAGCATGTGGCTTCATGAAGACTTGAATGATTCTTTCCATCCATTAACGCTCCCTTGAAGCCTCGATCTTGGAAGTTTACTCTCGTTGTGAGACAACTAAAGATCCTCAGGACACATTCCAGAAATTGTTTGGCAACATCTCCGGCCTTAGCTATTTGTTTGAAGTTAAGAAGGTTATCAACAGTCTCTGTCAAGAGGATATGAAGTTCACGCAGCATCTTTGGAAGTTTTGATCTCTTTTGTTTATGCTTGAAATGATGAGTCCAAGCTCTATATACCCCGAGGCTCTCAATGAAAGGTGTGACAAAGATAAGACTTTTTGGTCTCTTGCACACCTTGAATCCGACCTACAATGATCTCATAAGTCACATCTTGATGTCAAAGAAGCTTCCAAGTCTTGATGAAGTGTGCACGACAATTCAGAAGGAGTAAGGTTCACTTGGTATCTTTGGAGGAAAATGGGACCTCTCTTTGGTAAACAAGGCAGAAGCTGTCCAAGGCAGCAAGGTGATGTACAAGCATGAGGAGAGTACGGTATTGATTTATGATCATTGCAAGAGGAAGGGTCACATGAAGAAAAGCAAGAGCTCACTTTCCACTAAAATAAATTAGCAATCCGGACCATCAGGAGATAGTCCATCAATGTGTGTGAGTGAAGGAGAAGGCAGGGCCTTACGACTTAACAGGGAGCCTTGAGGAGCATAATCAACGAGCTAATCAGTAGGTTTCATTGAATCCCTCAACGAAAACTCTGTAACATTCTTGGTAACTCTTTTGCTGCATATAAAAGTGTATAATGATATTGGTACCTCATTGATTGCATCAAACACGGGTACACCATTGGTTGTTGATTCTGGTGTATCTCATCATATGATAAGTGGCACTAGACTTATTAAAGATGTATAACCGGCTTTAGGACATGTTATGATTGCTAATAGTGATAGAATACCAGTTAAGGCATAGTTAACTTGAAATTGTTTGATAAAGAGTAGAGCCTTTTACATGCCAGGTTTTACATCCAACTTGCTATTTTTTTTAATGAGTCAGCAATGATCTTAATTACAATACTATCTTTACTCCTAATGAATTGAAGTTTCAGGATATTAAAAGCAACAAGTTGATTGGAAGAGGACTTACCAAATAAGACTTCTATTTGCTTGAAGATACCAAGTATTTATCTAATTTTACTTGCACTTATAGTTATATAACTGTTTTGAATAATAATGCGGTAGACTAGGACATTTTCATGTTATAGCTTTGAACTTGATATTTCTAATGTTTCTTCCAATAATAATGAAAGTGAAGCTTGTATTTTAGGTAAACATTGTTTCCAAGATCTTGTACCATATATGAGGAATGTTTTGATCTTGTCCATTATGATGTGTGAATTTCTCCTTGCTTGTCTAGGGAGAAATGGAAGTATTATGTCACGTATTTTAAATATACTTGGATAACATCGCATAAGTTTTAAGGATAAAGTGTTAGAGGAATTTAGAAAATTTTAGACCTATATTGTAAGCATTTCAACGCAAAGCTCAAAATGTTTAAATCAGATAATGGTGGGGAGCATACAAGCAATTCTTTCAAACAACATCGAACTCAACAATGGATCATTCATAAAACAAGCTGCCTCTATACTCCAAATGTTCACTTGACGGAGGTAGTAAGATCCATGATATTTTATACAAACATTCCCATAAGGTTTTTGAATAATGCTATGATCTCATATTACTACCTTATCAACCGCAGTCCCACAAAGATCTTCAGTGATCTATCCATTTGAGATATTGAAAAAAATTATGCCATCATTAGATCACTTACGTGTGTTTGGATGTCTTTACTTTGTCCTAGTTCCAAGTGAGAAAAACAATAAGTTATAAGCTAAGAGTTCAAAGGCAATCTTCATTGGATACTCGACAACCCAAAAGGGCTACAAGTGTTATAATCCAGTAGCAACAAAAGTGTTGGTATCAAAGGATGTGAAGTTTGTTTGAAACAATATGGTACTATGAAGAGAAGAGTTGGGACAGCCTGCAATATCTTTCTCAAGAACCCTCAAATAAGGCATCAAACCTCATACACATCTTGGAAATATTGGGATTAATTTCTCCAAAGATCAGAAACCTAGAAGGGATATATCTAACCATTCATATCCAAGGGCTGAAGAACCATCACATCTTGATCATGAATGGGGAAATAAACCAGAAACATATGTCCAAGAAAGAGAAAGCATAGGAAATCATGATCAAGGTGTGATGTAAGAACAACAAGAAAATTCTCCAACAAGAAATGCTCCAACAAGTATTATGAACCGGAGGAAGCTCATGAACCAGAAGCTCCAAACTCAAAGGAGAAGAACAAAGGTAAGAAAGGACCCTTCCAATTGGGTGAACACAAGGGCCTATTTCAGTGTCAATGATGTTGCTCATCCAACTCAAGAAGATTGATCTTTGCACATTATCCCGTTGAGCACCAAGCTTTTATAAGCAGTCTAGATGAAGGGCAAGTACCATGGCCTATGAAAACAAACATGGAACACAAGGTTTGGAGGGATTTAGTGGGTGATGAAGGGATGCTATGGTGAAGAATGACACTTGGGATGAGGCTGAACTACCAAAATGGAAGAAATCAATAACAAGTATATGGATATTCACTATCACGTATCTCAGCATGTAAAGGTCGGAAGTCACAAATCAAGAGTCATAGTAAGGGGTTTCACTCAAATCTATGGACAAAAATATGTGGTTACGTTTTCCCATGTTACTACTCCATACAACTTGGATTGTGTTATCACTTGCAACTAAACTTGAATATGGTCTATGACAAATGGATGTGAAGGATGCCTTTAGTCAAATAGATCTTGAAGTGAAGTATATATGCATCCCACCTTTGGTCTTGAGCACTTGGTAATACCATGAAAAGTGTTAAGGCTGAAGAAGGCAATATATGATTTTAAGCAATATCCTAGAGCTTGGAACAAAAGATTGGGAACTTTAAATGGAGAGGCTTTATGAAGTCAGAACTTGACCATAGTATCTTCACCCTCTCTGGACCATCAGTTATCACTTTTCTTCGTGTGTATGTTAAGGACATTATAACATGAATTAAAAGGCTGGTATTCAATCTACTATAGTCATTCTTAAATTGTGTTTGATGTTAAGGATTTGGGTTAATTATAGTAATTTCTCGGGATTGAGATATGCCAATCTAAAGACGAAATCATTCTTTCTCAAAGGAAGTACACACTTGATTTGTTAAAAGATGCATGTAAAATTGAAGGAAAGCCGGCCAAAACACCACTTGAAAATGGTGCAAGGCCTTACTTGAGGGGGAGACTGAAGAAAACCAACCATTTGAAGATGCCAAATTATATATGGGGATGGTTGGTAAGTTAATTTTCTTGACTATCACGAGGCCTGACATTTGTTTTGATGTTAGTCAACGCATGCATACTCTAAATATGGTGGACCGGATCTTAACTTATCTAACTGGATCTTCATGTAAAGGTGCTTAGATGGGATTCAACATAATCTTAAAGATTGTTGGCTACTGTGATGTATATTGGGAAGGTGATAGAGTGGAAATAAAATCAACAACATGCTATTGTACCTTCATTGGAGGAAACTTGGTTACTTAGAAGAGTAAGAAGCAAAAGACTGTATCTTATTCAAGTGCTGAAGCTGAGTACAATGTTAAAGTTGACCAACACGCTGGTTTGTATCAATTGACTTCTCAAAGACTTGGGTATCGAAAGAGACACTCCCATCACTATGATTTGTGACAACCAACGAACTCTATATTGATTCAAATTTAGTGTTTATGAGAGGACAAAGAAAACTGACGTTAATTGTCACAAGGCTAAGCAGGTGATGGTTCAAAGTTTGATCTTACCGTGTTACATAAGAAGTGAAGACCAGCTTGCAGACGTCTTCACTAAGGAATCAAGAAACAAGGTGACTGAGTCCATCTATTCTAGACTTAGGCTTATTGAACTATCACGACCATAATCGTCTTAACCATGGAGTCTTCAGTCTTTTCTCTTAGCTTGGTGTTATCCCACTAGGTTTTTAAGCTTGACCGGTTCTCATGGTCAAGCTTAAGGGGGAGGGGAGCCACTGGACATGAATAATAAAGAAGAAGAGGCCTTGGGAAGACTTGTGTGAAGAAAGGAAGAGAAAGCTTGGGCAAGAGTATGGCAAAATGGTATAGACGGTACAGAATGTACGGACCATACGAATGAAGATTAATCCAATGAGTTCTAGATCGACCAATTAAGTATAATGTCAACGTGAAATAATAGGGCGAGTGTACGGACCAGGGTCGTCCATACACTTTGGTTCGACTGTACTACCATTGTTCTATCTCGAAGACACTTGTGCAACCATAGGGTGAAAGAAGAAAGAAACAAAAGGGATGTTTCCTAACCTTTATGACCATTTGCAAGAGGATGAGGTGGAGGGTGGTTCACGAGCTTGAAAATACTTTTTTTTCCCTCTTAGATGTCCCATTGACCAAAGACCCAAGCGTGTTAGCATTTTTGGCCAAGTACTTCAAATGGGATGCTCCTCAGCTCTTGACTTTACATGCTTAGCCTTCCTTTGGTTTAAACCTATTGTAGCAAGCTCTTCTTATATATTTTTGGTTAAATGGATATCGATAATAACCCTTTTAGCATCTAAAGTTCTTCAAGTTTTTGCTGTAACTACCCAAATCCTAACAATTATCAATTATGAATACCTTAACAATTGAATTTCCCAAATTCTCCACACAATAGCGTTTAGTGGCATAAACGATGTTAATGATTTCATTTTTAATAATATTAATTTTGTTATTCTCAAATGAAAAAAAGAGAAAATCTAAAGTAAAATAAACTTTGTTAAAACATTATGAAATTTTAGTTATTTTAGTTAATTACATAGAAAATTTATTAATTAATAGTTATTATATTGAAAAAGATAAAAATATGAATTAAAAATGGCGGGGTAAGGTATTAAAATTTATCAAACACAACTATTATAGATATTAAAAATGAAGTCGGTGTTGAATGATTAGGTGGAAGAGAGAAAAATGATATGGAGTATTAAAAAGTGAAAATAGGGTGTTGAATATGTTAACCATTGTTAATAGTATTATAATGGTTGAGAGTACAAATTTAATTTATAGTCTAAGTTGTGATTAATGCATGAACTAATAGTGTTTGTGTACTCTTATTGTCTGTAACTACTAAAAATCTCTCTTGCACAAACATCGAAAAGTTAAAAAGCTTATCGTGCTACAACGCCGGCGGAAAAAGAGCTTGCTGACATCGCCTTTACCTTCCTCTTCTCATGTTTTCCTTTGTTCTTGGGCTACCTTCATCATCCTTTGTTGTCAGTTTCCCTCTTTCCCTTCCGGATCTGGTTTCACATCCACTGAAAAAAATCTGTCATCTTAGTCAGCTCTCTATAATCCACTGGAACGGTTCTCTTAATCGGGGGTCCCCAGAAAGAAATCTCAAGCATCACCACGCCGCACCGTGACCGCCAGTCGAAGTGGTCTCCTTCTTTGCACTTCAGATCCACCGCCAAAAGCTATCAATGTACTTCACCACCATACTTCACCATTGTCATAGCTCAAAGCTTAGTCGCAACAATAATGTCAGGCCGCACCTTGTGCTACTGTCTTCCTTTTCGGAGACAGCGATCTCATACTCTAATATGACGAGCCATCTCCTGACATCAACCTTAATATTTCTTTTTTTTTTGACTTGGCTCATTGTTATTTCAGAAGCTTTCAGAACACTCCCTACTTCTTTTATTTTGGACTTGGCTCTTGTTGATTTCATAAGGTTTCAGCATACTCCCTACTTGGCTCATGTGGACGTTTTTAGTGAGAGCGATGAGAGATTAAAAGGAGTGTTATTCTGGGCCATCTTTGACAGGTGTCAAAATTTAATTGGTGAAAAATATTAGGCGATTGTATACACACGCAAGATGTATCTAGTAGAGCCATTCATTGGATTTCAATATTTGCCCATTTTGTTTTCTTTTTAAACCCATCCATTAATTTAAACACATTTATTTTATAATAAAACATTTAAAATATACATAAATAGTATATCAAAATTCATGATTTTTATGATCTTTAAAAAGAGACTAGTTTTTTTTTTCATCTGGATATATAAAATAAAATGTCTTTTTTCACTATAATCTACTATTTTGATGTTTTAATTTTACAAATATTTCTTTTTTGGACTTGGCTCATGTTGATTTCAGAAGGTTTCAGCACACTCCCTACATCTTCAATAATTAAGTTCAGTGACAATCTATTTTTGTGGGTCTAGTTTTATTTATTATATTCAGTGAGAGAGCATGACACATAATTTATTTTGTGGGTCGAGTTTCAATTAACAGTTCATAAAAAAAAATTGGTGGGTTCACCGAAGCTATGATCCGAACTTATGTGCACACAATGTCATATTTTCCTGATTTGAAGAGATTTTACACTTGTTTTGTTTTGGTGGGTTCACTGATACCATTATGTTCATCCTCCTTTTTTGAAGAATGAGTAGCATCATCACTTAAGGCCTTCCCCATGAGAAGTGCCACATTTCCTGCTTTAATGCAGATGAAGTTGTCCAAATCTTTAACCGTTTTGATGTCTTGTGGATTGGTCCTTACAAGGGCTACAGATGAAATAGGTCTCATGTCGATATCCAAGGTGCATAATGGTTATAACATCACAATAAAGTAGGTAAGTTCCAAGTTACAGGATTTCCCGTGAATTTTGGTTTGGCGCATTCATGTTTTACACGTTCTATCTTAAATGTTCCTTACATCTATCTTTTATGTTATATTTCCGTATTTTAACGCTTGTAAAGCTTGTATTATCTTTTCTTTAATGCATAGTCTGAATATTTAAGTATTAATAAAAATCGTATTCCAAAAAAAGGTATTCTTATTGTCTTTCAAATAGGCATAATTCAGAAGAGCTAGCATGAAAAGAGAAGCAATGTGGAATCAAACCCATCTTTTGACAAGTTTACCACAGTAATAATTTTAGAATAAACCTACAAATTAAATTTTTTAGATTTAATAAAGTTATGTTGACCCACCATTCCAGGGTGGCTTCACTCAGTTCCAGCTTGGCTCTTTATATACACTAGGATTAGAAGATTATAAAGTGATCTCGTTTCAATAAGTTTAGTACTCTCCCTTCTCTAGTTCTTGCAGATGATCTTGACCGAGAACATACTTAATTGTTGCTGTTTAGGAGCACAAGTGATGGTCGATATAGGTTTTAGCATATTTTGGCTTATGGGTGTTTAACAGTTTTATCTCGGTTTTAGAATGCATCATTTGTATCTCTGTGGTTAAGTGTATATATTAGTTTGGTGCAGTGTTCAAACAAACGGTTTAGGTGGCGCCGGAAAATTAAGTATTAGCGAAACAATTTTTTTTTCAAGGACAATTTAGCTCAGTACCTATAAACGGGATGTTAATTACGTAAATAACCAAAAATTGTATGAATTTGCAGATTTGGTAACGTGGAGATGGTATAATTACGAGATTCTCCCTATCGACTCGACTGATCCCCCATTTGAAAAAGCAATTGTCAGGCAAGTGTCAGGGGTGTGTCAGATTTAATATCTAGTTAATATATTGTCAAGAGTTTTAGAAGATATTTACTTGTGCGTGGAGTTTGATAAGCATGAAAGAGAATATAACCTCATATTTATTCAAACAAAATTGAATTTCATCTTATCTTAGGAAAAAAAAATTAAGATCGACGACTACCCATAGATCGATGGACTATGTACTGGATCGAGCGGCCCACCATCGTGGTGGTTTGCTCTAAATCAGAAACGTTTGTAAACCCACGTTTTTGTTTCAGTTGATGTTTCAAACTAGTTATATTAGCTGTGTGAGTTAGATTAACATTAGTTTGATAGCATTGAACACTTAAATGATGAAAAAGAGTGAAATCGTTAAAAAGAAATTGGAGGCAGCTAACATTTTCACAAAAAATAATCCAAGGCAAGAGGAAGAAGAAGATTATTAAATGACAACAATACCCTTCATTTAAAGAAAACCTATAAAAGCATTGTAGGGGCATTGAACTCAAGCCTATAAAGACAGTAACTCAAGCATGCACCATCTGAGCTACAAAATTCCCTTGTACATCTGATTGGAAATCTCAAATAATATACGGATGATTGTATTGTTAACCATATATTTATATATGAATCCGGATATATTAACCACTTATTTGTTTATGAAAACTTGTAGCGAAATATTTATAGAATCATTTGAAAAGTAAACCAGATATAGTTACTCTTTGAAACAATGAACAAGATAATTTAGCGTTAATCCGGATTATAATGGTAATATCCAAGAAATAATTTATATATCAGGAAAGTGAATACGTATGAACCAGATAATACATTATCAACCCGAATTAAGGTATTATAAAATATGAGATAGTATGAATTTGTGAGTCTTAATTGAATATTACAAAATTAATTCGTTCAAAAATTTTAATAGCTAGTAATAAGAATTTAGTTAGTCGACATTTTAATGTCAAATACCTACAAGTAAAACCGGTAATTCTAAAGTAATTCGGATAATAAATAAATGTAAATGGATATACATATATAATGTCCTGAAAAACTTCATAAAGGCCAAAATAAAGAAAGATTGAGCTTCATGAAACTGGATATCCAGATACGACGGCCCTACGTTTCTCATCAGCATGGTAGTGTTTCACCATGGTTCTTTTTTTGTGCATATTCGACATAACACCCAATCATCAAGCTGTTATCAAAAACAAACACCAGAACAAGAAATTTAAGAATGTAAATCTCATAAAAATTTATGCAAGAAAAAGATAAAACATAACATAGCATACTCGTTGGTTGGCTGGAATTGGAATCATTTTGCTTATCCCACAACTACACCACGACTGGCAGCGGCCAGGCTGAACACCTCACTGATACGCCTGCGGCTCATCCAAAATTCTTAGGAGATGAAGAAGGTGAACCAAATTCTCGTCATGTATATTTCCTCCTTAGCCGGAGAAGGAAAAAAACTTCCAAAGGAGCAAATAGCAAACTTACCCGATACATTTCAGTCGCCGAAAATGTTCAATGGATCGATAATTTAAGGGAGAGACTGAGTCTTTTTAATATAGTATTGAAACACCTCCCAGCTCTCCAAGGAGTTGTGATTATGTCGTAGGGGTTGAAATAGCTAATCATTGTTGCTGAAGGCACCGCTTCCTTGGGGAATTATTGTTAAACTATCACCACCGACTATATTCAGAAAATTATCAGGTTTCTTCTATCTACTGGAAAACCAAATCAGTAATAAAAATTAAGAAAAAAATCAAGAAGGATAAAGTGAAGAAAAAAAACAAGAAGAAGAAAGAAAAAGGAAGTAAGAAGAGAGAGGTGGGGAGATAGGTGCAAAAATCAAGAAGGTCAAGAAAAAAAATAGGAAGACAAGAAGGTGAAGACAAAAATCAGGAATAAAGAGAGAGAGGAAGTTAAAGCAGAGTGTTAGAGTAGGTAGCAAGTGAATCATATCACATTCTGTGTAAGAGCTACATGTAGAGCTCATCATCATATCACTTTGTGTGTCAGAGCCACATGAAAAGCTTGTCTGTGAGCTACATGCATATTTAAAGGTAGGAGCAAAGTCTGGGATTATGAAATTACTGCAGTGAATAATGCTATTCCATATTGCTAATTAACTTTATATCTTAGCTATCTAATGCAATTTCCTTTTTTTTTTTCAAACCAAATAATTAAAAATTGATATAAATATTAGAATTGGTCTAGGTGTTCTCTGAAAATTAATCCACCACCATAGATTTTGGAATATTGGTTTTGTAACTGGGCCTCTTTTAGAGCTCATGACATTGCAGCCTACTCGCTTATGCTTATGGATTAACGTGTCATGAAGAGCAGCTCAAGACGATGAAGGAAACTAGTTCTTGCATGTTCCTTGAACCACGTGCCTCTCTCCCATGACTATTCATATCAATCTGTTATCCCACTGAAAAGAATCTTAGTAAGTTAAATAAATACCTAATAAATTTAAATAAAAAAGGGCTTCTGGCGATGAGAATGGTGATCTTGTAGATCTGGAGACTATTGACGGCGGGCTCCCTAAACGGCGTTCTTGACAGCATCTGGTCCACAACACGGGAGACTCTCATACACTCCTTGTGTTCTCAATTCACCAGTATATTATATACAGCAATCTACCTGGCGTATCCCTCAATTAACCCTCGATTACACTTACCGTTCTTTGACATGAGTGTGCGACGGATTGCTTTGATCACGATTTCCATTTCAATCGTGACATCCATCCAGTCCATCGTTAGTTGGCGAGTGTTCTCCAGGCAAGTACTGCTTCTTATCATTCTGCTCTATATCACCGATCATTTATTCTCGCCGAGCCTCTGCTTTTCGATCATAGAGTGAAAATCTTTGGCGAACTACATCCTGTTTGCGTGTTTTATTCCCGTACAGAACTCGAAACAAACTATCCAACATCATGGATAGATATCAGTCTGCTCATATGACAGATTTGAAGAGGAAAGGGATTAGGATTGATGATGATGATGAATCGTACAACTTACAGATCAAGACAATTCTCATATCATTCAGGACTGTCGTCGATCCCTTATTGTAAATATCATAAACCCTAAGAAACAAACAATAAAAAAGCTTATCCACACCAATCTAGCTCAATGGGAGATGCATGTGAGGGCCACGGCAAATGATTTGGGATTGGAAAGTTCCTTTTGAATTTTCCACTGAAGAGGGCCTGCATCATGTTTTGTGCCAAGGACATTTTCACTATAATGTTTATATGTTCGTACTAGTTTGATGGGAACCAGTTGTCCACGATGACTACCATGGATCATCCCATTATGGGTCGAGGTAACATGCATTCCATTACACTTGTGAACAATTAATAATCAGAAGAATATTGGAGGAAGGCTGGGACACATTAATACAATTGATCTCTCTGCGGGCCGTATGTTAATTGATGTGGATTCAAAGAAACCACTGATGTTTAACAGGAAGATTGCATCTCCGGAGCGCGAGGAGGTTACGATTCAAATCAAGTATGACAAACTATTTAAACACTGCTCTTTCTGTGGAATGATGAATCATGAAGGCTCATACTGTCCAACAAATGATTATGGGATGTGAAAACAAGAAAATCAGTCAGGAGTGTTCTCATGGGTACAATTGGCTTCATCGGAACCATCTCGACAGTCTTTCCTGCGAGAACATAGACCGTACGAGACCACAGAGCGAGATCAGAGATTGTACGGTAGTTATGATCACATCACTCATGCTTCAGCTAGTCGATATACCACTGCTGTTTCTAGACACACAGCAAGTGCGGAGTATGGTCGGAGGGAAGCTTATCAAGATAAGTTTGCCAGTAATCTGGGTGGTAAGGATAGGAAGGCCAACTCCATTTCTTCTCGGTATGCCTCTCACTATGAAACGTACTCAAAGAAGCAACATACTCTGCACTTGGAACACAATCTCAGATAATTAAGTGTGTAGAGACATAAAAAAAAAAGAAGGACATGAAATCAGTTTCGAAGACAGTTCTACATGACTTTTATTCTCAAGGAACACAATCTAAGATCATTAAGAGAAACGGGAAGTCTCCTTGAAACCAAAACAATGAAACAATGGAGAGTCAAGGTGCATAATAGCAGTAGGAAGAGGCTAGCTAGTCGGATTGTCACTCCATCCCATTTGAAACTTCAGGAAGACGTCAATGTAACAAAGAGAGACATAGGAGCGGCCTGATCTTTGACATTCTATCCTACGGAGAAACCTGTACTTGCTGATGCTCAAGTGATTGGAGCCTTAAAAGATATCTAGATTACTGAAACCAACAGTAAAGATAATTAAGGAGGAGTAGTGGTTGCGTTTTCTCAGATGGACATATGAGCTGGTGCAATAAATTAGACCTCGCAGCAAGAGTTTATTTTCTTTGTATACATAGATATCGGAGTTTCTATGATTGATAATCCGCTTAGTAATGTATATCCTCTATAATCCACTGTTGCCTGAAACCGCTAGATCTAGCTATTTATTATATTGTTTACGTTTAGTTCAAATCATTCATTTATCTCCTATAGTTTATTTAGTTTGCTTAATTAATCTATTGACTAGCTTAATCCAAGTGTATTGAGTTCTATTGTATGCCCTAGTCGCGTCTGTGGATTTGATTGCCTAAATAATGATCAATTTTGACCTCTCTCTTGGCAAGAGTAGTTCGTAGGGTTAATTTGATAGAGTTTGTATTGAATATCATACAAATCGCTCTCCTGTTCAAATTTTGCGCCGTTGCCTCTGGAGGCGGGAATTATTCGCCATTATAGATCTTGACTATATAGGTTTAGTGAATGGTTTTTAATTTATTGTTCGTTAGTTACTGAGTAAAAAATTTCTTCTTGTGTTTCTCGGTATATATACATATGAGTACGCATAGTGCAAGCAAGGGGATATGACTCTTACTAGTAGAGGCCACTGGTATTCACAACGCCTGATCCATAGTCTACGAGAAAGTCGACACACTTGCAACCAGTGATTATAACCGTAGAAGTCGCAAGTGTGCCAACAAGTCAGCCGCTCATCAAGTATCGATTGAGCATTTCCAATTGCATCAGCATTATCAGACACCAAATAACTCTCTCATCTGATCAACATATATCACCGAAACTGTCCGATGCGACTACAAACGCACACTCTTCATCGATGCGACAACTCGCTTTTGCTAGAAGATATGAGAAGGTCAGACAGTAGTCATACAGAGTGTTGACAAGAATGTGCATCTCTTACGTGGTACGAAGAGGCGTCGTGCGCTTGCTAACAGTGCAGGGCAATTAATTTATGCTTATCAGGTGGGACTGAGCAGATCCTCTGAATGCTATCTCGTGCTGTTATTCTGAATTCAGGGATTGACGACTATAAAATATACATTAGCAGTGTCAACAAAAGGCCTGAGGTTATGTCTATCGCCAAATAGGTCTTCGTTGCGTCGTCTGTTCACCACGAAAGGATTGTGCTTTGAGCTGAATGCCTACATATCTCTACTCTTGTGGGTCAGCGATACTTTTCATGGTCTTCCTCATGAATGCCCAGTAACCACGCTTGATGCATTCGATGATTAGCGTGATCGCCATTAAGTGCATATGGAGTCTCTGATAGATTATCTATTACTTCTGTCAAAGTCTATTCCCATACTGCTGATTGTTGGAGGAGAACAACATGTTGGTTCAAGATAGTTGCCACCTATGATCTCTCACTCACTTTAGCTGGAATGACATCACAAACGCCTTCTCAGCGAATTTCTCTCTATGATCCTGAAGAGCTAGAATATGGAGACTCGAGAGTGAGAATCTTGATGTCTGTAGATATATGGTAGTAGGAAGTAAGAAGAGATGATCGATATGGATGAGCTGAGCTAAGTAGAAGAAGCCTGATATTAGTCATCCGACTTCAGCATTGATCGAGTCACTAGATTCAATCATGCGACCGACGTTAAGACCTCGAACATCGATCGATCACTACGTGACCCCTGTTGTCTCGTATCGATCACCATTCTTGGAGCTAGATGGTAATTCGTGATAGCTTAATTGGATGAAGCACAAGCGCTGCAGTATCCGGTCAGGACCTAGGAGCAGAATGCTTAATGACGATCAGCACAAATCTTTGAGAAGAGATCTGGAAACTTCTAGCACAAAAGCTGGCATCGATGGACAGCATCACGCGGTGATACAGTCGATCGATGGTCAGCTCACCCGCAACTGTCATCGATCACTAGCCAGTGGCTGTACAACGCATTATTACGTGATTGAACCAGAACTCAGTTGGGATAGAGTAATATCACAAGTCCGGCTGAGTACTCACATCTCGTTTGCTGTGCGCAGAACATCTAAGACCACCTATCTGCACGCATAAGAAGCTGCTGGTTTTTGCAAAGGATGTGAAGCGTGTGGTACTATGACCACTGTGAATTTTGTGGTTCCCTAATGACAGGAGGGTTTT
Source organism: Moricandia arvensis (assembly GCA_905132765.1). Taxonomy (NCBI): domain Eukaryota; kingdom Viridiplantae; phylum Streptophyta; class Magnoliopsida; order Brassicales; family Brassicaceae; genus Moricandia; species Moricandia arvensis. The sequence goes on along the minus strand of CAJHQP010005587.1, from coordinate 49 downwards.
TATGCATTTCAATGGTAACTCTATCAAAATTAACACCTAAAGAACACTT
>CAJHQP010005586.1:0-44822 GCA_905132765.1 Moricandia arvensis | reverse complement strand
AGCTTGATAACTATAAACCAAACTAATTATATCACGAAAATCTTAGAATGGATTGACGATCTATTTCCCACGATAACTATTGCATATCATCAGATTTCTACTAAACTATGACTTCGTGTGTTAAATATCCGTGAATTCAAAGTTGCAAATTTATTTTTCTATAAAACAGTAGTCTAAAATTTAATTATTTATAGACGATGGTTTTGAATCAGTTTACTGGTTTTAATCGGTTTACTCTTAACCATACAAACTAAAATTAATTAAATTGAACAAAAACCATCTTTTCTTCTTCAAAAACGAGACAGTCAATCCAGTTGAAACTATGGTCAGCATTTGATTCATCAACATCTCAATCAGATTTAACCAGTTTTTTCCACTGGAAAGCATCAAAAACATCAGTTAGTTTGTTTGGTTAATAGTAAACTGATTAAAACCAATAAATCGATTTAAACCAACATCGATGAGTAATTATGTTTTGAATTATCATTTCGTGGGGAAATAAGTTTTCAACTTTCAGTTCGTGTATATATAGTACAAGGTCATAGTTTGGTGGGAATATGATGTTATATGATAGTTATCGTGGGAAAATAGATCGTCGTCCTCTCAGTATTTCAATTTTTTAAATGTTTAAGCTAAGGTTCTAACTATAAAGAAATTTACATCTCAAGACACATTTTGAACATATCTTAATTTTGACACACTTTCTTAATGTGATTTGTCTTTTCTACCTATTTTAACCAAATCATAAGCTTTAATTTTGTTTTAACTAAAACAAAGTCTTTAACACTGAAAATTCCACTTATCTTCTTTGTTTCTTTTTTTTCTTGTTGGAAATTAAAACTCCACCTATCTTCTTTTTCTTTTTCTCTTTATCTCTTTTTATATGAGGCTTATGCTCCAACTAACCAACACAAATTTTCTTATTCTCATGTCTATATTTTTTTCTTCTTTCCCACATATTCTCTTACAGTACCACTAGATAAAAAATACATAACTTTTCACCACCAACACCATGAAAATTTCTTCATATTTGTAAAGCAGATCCCTGAACGTTAGATTATTTAAAAATGTCTCTTAAACCTTAAATATGCAGAAAGATCTTCTTGAATCAATCCCTTACTTCCAATTTTGTACTCTAAACCTCCCTTGTTCTTGTGTAACAACTACTTATCTCTCATTTCTTTCAATCTAGACATAGTTTATAATTTGCAGAAATGACCTCCTGAGTAGCCCCAAATTTTAATTATACAATATCTTAATGACATAGATTATAGATTGCAATTCATAATATTTGAATAACCAAAAAAACATGTCCACAAGAACATGTACACATAGACCTATCCACACAATCTACTACTATATGTTCTTCTGATTCATTATGAAACAAGCATCCTCAAATACACACACAACAACAACAAAAATGTGTTCATGTCCACAATTTTGTTAAAAGTGACATATGACAATGTGTCTATGTCCACAATTTTGTTAAGATTGACATAGATTACAATTCTAATATTTAAATATCCAAAAAATATGTTCATATGAACTTGTACGCATAATCCACTACTATATGCTCTTTCAGTTCATTATATAACACATGCACCATTAAACACAAACAAATAACTAAAACAAAAATGTGTTTGTGTCCACAGTTTTGTTGTCCACATTATTGTGTCCTTGTCTATACTTTTTATATAAATGTTAGATATGTGTGTGTGTGTGAAATGGATGTTTAAAGATAAATAATTTTATATGTAATTTAGTGTAATAATTATATTTATTTTATATATTTTAGATTTTTAGATAAAAGCAATTGAAAACATAGAATGAAAAAAAGAATAATGCACTCAACATAAAAAAGTAAACAAATCTCACGAGACATTCCAAAACCAAAATACTAAGGGAAAAAACACTTTTTAGTACACCTAATCAAAAGCCAACAAATCAACAGAAATCTGAATCTTTTTTAGGTAAAGGTAGAGGACATTTTGTCAAAACATGTCTTGGACTCTGTGATAATGTGCCTCCAACATATTATGTCTTAGAATGTAAAAAAAAGAGAGGAAATTGTCCTAAAGAGAAATCAACTTCTAACTATAATCAGTGTTTTTAAACCCAAATCAAATAAGTTGTCAGACCAAGTTGAACCATGAATCTATAACATATTTAGAATGGATGGATGAAAACCGGATTTATTTATAAATAAAAAAAATCAAATTTATGAACTATTATATTTTCTTAATTTCTGCTACTGAACAGATAAAAAATTTTACAATTCTTTTAGAGGAATATCCTAAGATAGATCTAAAAAAGTTTTTGTCATCAAAATAACTTTTAAATAAAAAATGACCAAAATAACCTTTATTAAAAGGTGTAAATATACATTTATACCTTTGGGTTAACTAATCTAAACTTAGGGTTTAGAGTTATGGGGTGAGTTTTTGGAGATGAGCTTAAAATTAAAAAAAATTAAAAAAAATATTATTTAAAAGAAATAAAAAGGCTATTTTGGTCATTTTTTCTTTGAGATATATTTTTGTGATAAAAACTTCAAAATGTCTATTTGAGAGATTTGTCCATTCTTTTATGAATCTCTATGATTCATGATGACTATTAACATTCTTTTTTTTTGGCAAACATTTTCATTAATTTGAGCGCAATAGGCATTGTTACAACGAATCGGGCTATAGATCATTAAAGGCCCAATTAAACAGATTACATAAAAATCAAATTTTAAGTTCAATGTAAAGAAGCATCGATTCAAATTCATCAATCATACACGTGTAGGACTTCGGTAGCATCTATAGGATGTGTGTCACAACACGTGGGCTTCAAGTGAGCCTCGCCGTTCCTCCACCGCATCGATGCACATCCTATGTGATTCACCTTCAGAGCCAATCCTCACCAAAAGAGATTGATGATGATAGATTTCCCGATTTCGTTTGTATAGTAGCTTCCCCTCGGTCTCCCTCTTCTCCGTCTTCATTCTTCATCAAAGCGTCTGATAGGAGCGCATCTACATCTGCAACCAAACTCGGGTCGAAGAACTTCCAACCGTCCGCTAATGATTACGGTACAAACAAGCACGAAAACAAATAGATATTTAAAATACTAAAAGAGAAATACCCTAAGATAACCCTAAAAAAGTTTTTGTCACAAAACTAATCCTCAAGAATAAAATTGACAAATCTAGCCTTTTTTATTTTCAAAAAATTAATTTTTATTTTATTTTTTTCAATTTTAAATCTCACCACCAAAACTACACCCAATAACTCTAAACCCTAAGTGTAGATTAGTTAATCCAAGGGTTAACAAAATGACTAATACATTTATACCCCTTGAGTTAACTAATCTAGACTTAGGGTTTAGAGTTATGGGGTGGGGTTTTGGGGGTGAGGTTTAAAATTGAAAAAAAAATAAAATAAAAATTAATTTTTTGAAAATAAAAAAAGACTAGATTTGTCATTTTTGTTCTTAAGGGTTATTTTTGTGACAAAAACTTTAAAAAATGTTATTTAGGAGATTTGCCCATACTCAAATGCCTTTACCCATTTTCTTAAATAATTATTATTATTGCAAATTAAACCAAGTCAATTAATTTTTATTCTTTTCATTGAAATAGTTATAATTAACTTGGTAAAAACATCCAATCTAAACTAAATTAAAAAGTTGGGTTATATACCGGTTTTCAATTAAATTGTGTGAATCGACCAGAACCAAAGCATAGCATATCCAAAATCCAGTAGAACCAAACCAAACCAAACCGATCCGAATATATTCTCGTTGGTCGGAGGGTTTTATGCGGAAAGAAAACCATATTTATTTATTTACTTTCCCCCTTGTTTGCTTCTCTGTTCGGACACATTATTTATTGGTTTTGTATCCTCCACGGCGGCGTGGAAACCCTAAACCCCCAGATTCAGCTTCCGTCAATCTCCAATGGAGCCTGAAGCCAAGACAGAACCTCCAGCCTTCGTATACGATGCTCTTCCTCCACTTTGCCTCTCAGATTCGAATCAATCTCCAGCAACGTACGACGAATCTCACAACTACTCTGTTTTCCGCAACGAGATTTCTGATTTAACTGTCGACACAACGCCGGTGGAATCAGAAACTGTTGATTTCTTCTCACTGGATATCGACGCCGGGGAGAACGAGAACGGTGGCGAGTTTGTTACGCCGGTTGTGGCCTCATCGAAGAAGAGCAGAAAGAGGAAGAAAGACAAAGAAGCTGAAGAGCCCAGATTAGAGACTAACTGGTTTAATGAGAACAGCTGTTCCAAGATCCCTATGCTTCAGTTGCATAAAGGTAATGTAGGAAGAAAAAGAAACAAATCTTTTCAAAGTTGAGGTTTTTGTTGAAGCGTTGATTCTCTTTTGGTGTTGCAGAGATAGTTGATTTCTGCGAGTTTCTCTTACCAACTCTTGAAGAGAAAGCTCAACGTGATGCAGCAATGGATAGTGTTAGAAGTGTCATTCAATATATCTGGCCTGATTGCAGGGTATATAGCCTTTGGCTTTCTCTCTGAGTAACTTTTTGCTCATAAGTGTAATATCTAATTCATTCCTCTTTGTTGCAGGTAGAAGTTTTCGGATCATACAAGACGGGGCTTTATCTTCCAACTAGTGATATCGATGTTAGTATTCATCTTCCACTTCTTTTTGTTTGGTTGATTCTGTAATAATAGTTAATAAGAGTAAGGAAGAATGAGTCTTGACATGTAATAAGATGCTGTATAGTTTTTGTGTGTTTGAAGAGATGTGATGTCTAAATCTTTTTAATTTTGGGTGAATATAAAGGTTGTCATTCTGGAGTCAGGTATCACAAATCCTCAACTAGGCCTGAAAGCACTCTCCAGAGCATTGGCACAAAGGGGGATTGCAAAGAATATTCTGGTATCTTTTGACTTTCTCTTATAACATGTCAGTATCAGACTGAGAGACTGTGTCTCATAACTAGCTCTCTCGGATATGTTCAGGTGATTGCTAAGGCTCGTGTACCAATTATCAAGTTTGTCGAGAAGAAAAGCAGTATTTCATTTGATCTAAGGTTATTACTTTCCTACTAGCTTCCCTTTCAGAACCAGTCTGCTTTGAATATCTAGATCATTGCAGCAAAATCTTCGTGGTTTATGCTTCTGTAATTGCAGCAAATATATACATACGACTTTGTGAATTTAAGTACTATGCGTAATCTTTGGCATTGGCTTCGCAGTTTTGACATGGAGAATGGACCAAAGGCAGCTGAGTTTATACAGGTTTGTGATGATAGTCTTGTTGTTCATATATTTTGTGATTTCAGCTGAATAATGCTTTTTACCAGCTTGTCATGTCGATCCTGTGTGATCTCATGGTAAATCTTTGACTTATTTTTCAGGATGCTGTAGTAAAGTTGCCTCCTCTACGACCACTGTGTCTAATTCTGAAAGTATTTCTACAGCAGAGAGAACTCAATGAGGTCTGGAAATTGCGTTTTCTTTAGTATAAATATACCATCCTTCCTCGCAGTCCCAAACATTCAATATTTTTCGTTAATGTTTCGGCAGGTGTACAGTGGTGGAATTGGTTCATATGCACTTCTAGCAATGCTCATCGCATTTCTCAAGGTAACATTGGTTGCTTGAATCTCACATTACCAGATCTTTCACTTTCCGAAATAAGGAGAAGAATCTCTAAGTTGGAACTACTTTGTACCTTTGTTTCTTTTATGAAACAGTACCTCCAAGATGGTCGGAGCCCACCAGAGCATAACTTGGGAGTTCTGTTGGTATGTTTTTGTTACTGCGACTTGAAGCTGGCTTCCTTCGTTGGCTAATGTCTTTTGTTCGCCTTTTCCTTATTGTAGGTTAAGTTCTTTGACTTTTATGGGCGAAAGTTAAACACAGCAGATGTGGGTGTATCTTGCAAGAAGGGAGGTTCGTTCTTTTCGAAGTCCAACAAAGGGTAACTAAGTAAACCGATATTCTAGTATTTATTTTTTTTCTCATCTTTGTTTACTAATCTAAGTAAACCTCTACCTTGTCTTTTAGAGAGTTTAACTTTGCCTTCTTTGTTTTTGTCTTTCCAGTTTCCTGAATCCAGCCCGGCCAGGGCTCATCGCTATCGAGGATCCACAGGTCAGCTTTCGAACTTTGATTTTTTGTAAACATAAAGCTTTAGAATGTAGCAGACAAGTTTAACTTGCTTCTTTTGTTTTCTTTGGTTAACCAGACACCAGAGAATGACATTGGCAAGAGCTCATTCAACTACTTTCAGGTTCAGTTACACATTTCTAATCTATCAGAAAAGCATAATACTTTTAACAAGGTGGATAGATGCTTATTAAAGACGAGACTTCTTTCTTACAGATTCGATCAGCCTTTGCAATGGCCTTGTCTACTTTGACAAACACGAAAGCTATTCTAGCATTAGGACCAAACCGAAGCATTCTCGGCACAATAATCAGACCAGACAGGATTCTGTTAGAGCGCAAAGGTGGGAAAAATGGGGATGTCACTTTCAACAGCTTGCTTCCCGGAGCAGGAGAGCCATTGCCAATGTCGGCTAACGGCAAAAGCAATGGAGGACTCTTCTGCAACTGGCAACTCGAAGACGAGGAGGAAGGCTCGTTCCCAAGAGGGGATACTGTGAATGGAGACATTACTCCTGTGCTAGTTGACACTCCTGGTAAGGTAACTACGAAAGAGTCTTCTAGGAAGAAGAAGAGTAAGAGCAAGAAGAAGAAGATGGTGGACGATGATGAAGATGAAGAAGAAGAACCAAGTTCGAAGAAAAGAAGACGGAAGAATAAGTTTTGAAGCATGAAACGGCAGCGTCTAACTCCGGCCATGCTGAAATCAGCTTTGGTGGCAGTTGGAACCAGAGGAGGCCTCAGTCTTTCAGTGTAAATTATAATTTGGTAAAAACAGATCTAATGCTGTTGTAACAAATTAAAAATTTACCATCAGTTTTGAGTAGGTTCAAATTTTATGTAATGTTATTGAACATTTTTAAATTATATTTAAAAATATTGATCCGTTAGTTTTTTGTTGGTCAGTTTCGAGTAGGTTCTAAATATACAATTGAAGGTGGTTCTCAACATTGAAGGAGCACTAGCAAACTACCTCTCATCCAAGCTACACTGACGCTCTATATCGACTCTTTGTGAGTTTGAATCTCCTGGATTTTGAAAAGTGTAGTGAGCTCTTTACATGAGTTTCCACACTACTAGCAACACTCTTTATACTCTCACTGTTTAGACGGCTCCCTCTCCGTCAATGCTTAGTTACTCTGCATCCACCAACGTTGGAATTCAACTCTGCAGAGTACAAACTTCTTCAACATTCTGCCTACTCATCAGCTCAAGATTGATCTTTCTACCTCCTTCAACTTCTCCAGTATTCCAGCTTCTCTTACTTCAGTTGCACATTTCTGGTGGTACACATTTTCCCTCCAAAACAACATCTTTGCCATTCTCATGAAATGAATTTTCAAGATGTGTTCTCTACAATCAGGGCTGTGGCTCAAAAATTTCGACCCACAAGCAAAATAATTATTTTGGCCCTTTACATTTAAAAATCAGAAATGTTGGTAAAATTACAGTTTAGCGTATCAAACCCAACAACCGGAGTATGCATCCCGAGTCCTTAACATTAGAGCTACATAAATTTTATAATATTATTGGCCCCCTATATATATATATTTTGTATGGCCCTGAAACACATGCTTTATGTACTTTTATTCAGGCACATCCCTGTCTACAATGTCTCTAAAAGAGGTTTTCAACCACTCCTTACTTATGAAAGCAATAGGTCTGGACATTTAGATTCATATCAAGTTTTTGAGTTTTCATGTTGAACTTTCTGAGGTTTATGTGTGAAGAAACCTCAAAAAATATATTAAATGAAACATATGGAGTATTATATATCATATATTATATATGTGTGTGTGTGTGTCATTTTTTGTTAATAATATTTTGGGTGTAGGTAAAGCTTATAACTCTGTATATAACCTATTTTTGGATTCGAACTCATAAATAACATTCTGGATTTAAGTATCCTTATAACGAGACAAAATACATATAAAATTAAATATTTAAAACACTTATATATGTTTTAAGTATTTATTTTAGATATTTATTAGAATTTTGAAATTGTTACGTATGATTATCTAAATACTCGCACATACTAGACATTAGTCTTCCTCTCCCTTGATATCGCATCATCATCATTCTAGCTGTCAACTTTAATGTTTTGTCTTTCTCTAATATGTTTGCTATAAATAGATCTTCCCACGTTTGATGTTGGTGAGAAAAAAACAAGAAGAAGATAATAAGAACATATCTCTCTCACATACCATTAAGTCTCTTTCTTTGTTACTTTTAAACAAAATAATATATACATATAAATAATAAATACAAAATCAGTTCTTCACTTATATTCAATACGTTATCAGCACAAAACTCTGATCTTATATCAAACAAGGTTATACTAGTGAGGTAAGGTTTAATTTATGTTTTCAATAATTTCAACAATTTTAATTTTATTATTGTTCCGGAGTGAGAGGCTAGGCTTTCTCCATTTATTCATCGGGATGATAAGCGTTGTCTTTCCCGACTGATTGTTAAGAAAGGTTATGGTTTCACAATCAGAGAATCATGTGGTAGGTTTTGCTTCCGTGAATAAAAAATGAGAGGTCAAAATGGTAGACTTTGTCTCCTTGGACCTTGAATAAAAAGAAAAGGTTAATATGGCAGACTTTATCTCCTCGAACCTTAAACAAAATGATCAACATGGAAGAGTTTGTCTCCTCGGATCATGTGAGAGGCTAAGCCTCGATTTAATTTATGCTTTTTAAATTTATGCATTTAAGTATATACCTTAATTTATTGCATTTACTTTCCGTATTTAAATTCCTATCTTTATTATATTTTTTAAAATATGTTATTCTATGAATACAGTTATCATGTCGAATTTGACAAAACTTGAAATAAATGCCCTTGATATCACGGGAAATAATTATATGACTTGGGCAATGGGTGCAAAGATGCATCTGAGAGGAAACAGACTTTTGGAAACCATCGATAATTCAAAAACGGTGTCGGATGAGAAAAAGGCTAAGGCCATGATATTTTTATGACACCACATACATGATGGTTTAAAATATGACACCAAATATAAAATATGAGAGGAAACAGACTTTTGGAAACCATCGATAGTTCAAAAACGGTGTCGGATGAGAAAAAGGCTAAGGCCATGATATTTTTATGACACCACATACATGATGGTTTAAAATATGAATATACTATGAAAGAGGATACTGCAGACCTCTGGCAATCATTAAAAGAGAGGTTCGATCACCAGAAATATGTGACCTTACCGAAATCTAAACACGAGGGGATCCATCTTCGGTTCCAGGACTACATAAGTGTAAGTGAATATAATTCTGTGATGTTCGGAATTACATTTAGGATGATGTTATGCAGAGAGAAAAGAAGTGATTATGATATGATCGAGAAAACTCTCTCCACGTTCCATCCTGAAAATGTACTCCTACAACAACAATACCGGGCGAATGGTTATACTCGTTACTCGGAGTTGATGCAAGTTCTCCTTGTAGCATAGCAGAATAATCGACTCGTGACTTTAAACCATCATGCTCGTCCCACTGGATCTGCTTCATTCCCTGAAGCAAATGTTGCATCATCCAATTATGATAATTGGAGAGGACAAAGACGTGGACGTGGTCGAAATCGTTATCATAGTCGTGGAAGAGGACGAGGAAGAAGATTCCGTCCATATGATAAAAGAAATAATAAGGATTTCCACGAAAATGAAAGGAGTCAGGACGATAAAAGGCAAACAGAAAAGGTTTGTTACAGATAGATGCGGTATGAAATATCATTGGGTATGTGGTTTTCGTACGCCAAAACACTTAGCCGGTCTATATAGAGAATCCCAAAAAGCGAAAGAAAAAAGAAGTGAAAAAAACTTCATCTCTGATGAATCCGGGCCATCCTTTCATGGTTTAAATGATGATACTCATCTCGACATATCATACTTTCTGGTTGATTCAGAGAGAATCGATGAGTGATATAAGATTAGGTGTGATATATGTTTACTGTATTATAGTATCTATATCTTTTGTTGTAAGATATATGTTATGTTTCATGTTTAATAATACATGTTTTATGAATATTTTAAAACTCATAAAATGCCAAACTGTGAGATTATGGATGGAGATATGTGTTTGGCAGATAGTGCGTCAACGCACACGATATTTAAAGATAAGAAATATTTCTCCAATCTCAAAATAAAAGATACGTTGGAAGCGTAAGTACAATATTTGGTAGTGCAAAGATTATTAAGGACTCTAGAAGAGTCAATTTTTCAATGCCACGGGGGGGGATGAAATTTGAAATAAGTGATGCATTATATTTCTCCGAGTCTCATAGAAACTTATTAAATTTTAAGGATATTCGAAGAAATGAATATCATATTGAAACTATGAGTAAAGATGACACTGAATATCTTTGTATTAAGTCTGCGAGGGAACATATAATGGAAGAGTTAAGAATGTTATCATCTGGACTATATTGTACCAAAATAAACATGACTGAGTCCTATGCGACAGTAAACTTAAAGTTTACTAGTACATTTAAAATCTGGCAAGAGAGACTAGAACATTCCGGTTCAGTCATGGTGAGAAAGATAGTGCAAAATTTAAATGGCCATCCGTTGAAAAACGAGAGAATTTTGAAAACGGGCGAGTTTACATGTAATGCATATTCTCAAGGAAAACTTATAACTCAGCCATCACCATCAAAAGTTGGCAATGAATCACCATTGTTTTTAGAAAGAATTCATGGTGATATATGTGGGCCGATCCACCCACCGTGCGGGCCATTTAAGTATTTCATGGTATTGATTGACGCACCTAGTAGATGGTCAAATGTCTGTCTTTTGACGACAAGAAATACGGTTTTCGCAAAGTTCATTGTCCAAATAATAAAATTGAGAACACAGTTCTCAGAGTATGCCATTAAGAAAATAAGGCTTGGTAATGCTGGTGAATTTACATCGTAAACCTTCAATGATTATTGTATGTCAATGAGGATTGATGTGGAACATCCAGTTTCCCATGTTCATACACAAAATGGCATGGCCGAGTCACTGATCAAACAGTTGCAGTTGATCGCAAGACCGTTAAGATTGAGAACAAAGCTCCCAATTTCAGTATGGGGTCATGCTATTTTGCATGCAGCTGCACTGATTCAGCTGAGACCGAGTGCAGATAATAAATATTCCCCATTATAATTGTCATCTGGGCAGGAAACAAATGTATCTCATCTCCGTGTCTTTGAGTGTGCGGTCTATGTTCCGATAGCTTCACCACAAAGAACAAAAATGGGCCCACAAAGTATATTGAGAATATATGTGGGTTATACATCACCAAATATAATAAGGTATCTTGAACCGGTAACTGGTGATATGTTTACGACACAGTTTGCCATTTGCCATTGTAATGAGGAAGAATTTCTAGCGTTAGAGGGATAAATTAAAGAAATTCATAAAGAGATTACATGGTATACACCGTTGTTGTTACACCTTGATCCCCTTACGAATCAAAGAGAGCTGGAAGTTTAGAAAATTGTACACTTGCATAATTTAGCAAATCAGTTACCAGATGCGTTCACAGATACGAGAAAGGTGACGAAGTCATATATACCCGTTGAAAATGTTCCATCAAGAGTTGTTTTCCCGAAGAACAAAATGATGGAAACACAATGAAGGAACCTAGGGTTCAGTTAAAGAGGGAGATACCTGCAGGTTCTAAAGATAAATATCTCCGAAAGAAAAAGAAATTGGTTGAGCAAAATGAAAAGGTTCCAGAAGAACGTGATACTAAAAAATGTCTAAAATAAGGCATAAATGAAAAGGTTCTAGAAGAACCAAATAAAGATAAGGATCCAGATGACGAAGAAGGAACATAAAAGTATGAGATTTCCATCAAATACGCCCAAGATGAAAAAATTATGGATCAGAAATAAGATAAAAGATGTTGATGAAATGTTCTCCTTTTCTGTAGCCAAAGAAATAGATCACAAAAGTGATGATCTAGATCCAAGGTTCATATTAAAATGTATGAAAAGACATGATTGAGAGGAGTTGAAGAAGGCCATACAAACTGAGTTACTGTCCCTAAATAAAAGGAATGTCTTTTAGACCTATATTCATAACACTTGAGAATATAAAGCATGTTGGGTACAAGTGAGTATTCGTGAGAAAAGTAAATGAAAAGAATGAAATAACACGATATAAAGCCCGATTAGGTGCCCAAGGTTTTTCTCAGAAACCGAGAATTGATTTTGACATATTCTCCGGTAATGGATGCAATTACGTTTAAATTTTTGATGAGCCTAGTGGCATCGAAAAATATTGAAATGCATCTCATGGACGTTGTGACTGCATATTTTTATGGATCACTAGATAATTATATATATATATATATATATATGAAACTCCGTGAAGGATTGAAAATGCCAAAAGCATTGAAAGCAAAATCTAGGGAGATTTGTTCAATCAAGTTACCGCGATCACTATATGGATTAAAGCAATCCGGACACATGTGGTACAATCGCTTAAGTGAATATCTATTGAGAAAAGGATATGTGAATAATGCGATATGTTCATGCGTTTTTGTAAAGAAATCGTCATATGGCTTTGTGATCATTGTTGTATATGTTGATGACTTGAACATTATTGGAACTCAAAAGAAGGAGGATGATGCACGAACTCATATGAAAGAAGAGTTCGAAATGAAAGTTCTCGGCAAGACGAAGTTTTATCTTGGGCTCTAAATTGAGCATCTTTGAGAAAGAATATTTGCACATCAATCAAATTATACGAAAAGGCTATTGAAACGCTTTTATATGGACAGAGCGACTCCTTTGAGTACTCCAATGGTAAATAGATATTTCGATGTAGAGAAAGATCTTTTTAGACCCTGTGAAAATATCGAGGAAGTTTTAGGTCCTGAAGTACCTTATATGAGCGCTATCGGTGAGCTTTTATATCTTGCAAATTGTACAAGACCTGATATTGATTTTGTTACTAACCTACTTGCAAGATATAGTTCTTCTCCTACTCGTAGGCATTTGAACGAAATTAAGCATATATTTCGTTACCTCAAAGGTACAGTTGACCTTGAGTTAATTTATTTTAGAAGACTCGAGTTTGGTATGGTTGGTTTTGCAGATGCATGATACTTATCAAATCCTCATAAAGCTCGATCACAAACCGGCTATGTTTTTACAATTGGTGGAACCGCGATCTTTTGGCGTTCCCAAAACAAACTCTAGTTGCAACTTCATCGAATCATGCAGAGACTATTGCGCTTCACGAAGCATGTCGAGAATGTGTGTGGCTTAAGTCAATGAGTCACCACATACAAGAAGCAAGTGGAATAGCTGACTAGAAAGAGCCGACGAAAATATTTGAAGATAATTCGGCGTGTGTTGCTCAACTTAAATATGGTTATATAAAGAGTGACAGAACAAAGCACATCCCTCCAAGATTTTTCTCATACATTAACTCGAGAAAAATAAAGAAGAAGACATAGAGTACGTACGTTACGATAATCCAGTTGACTTGTTCACAAAAGATCTCCCCACTACAACATTCTGAAAACAAGTCTACGATATCGGAATGCAACATTTGCGTGATCTGTGAAGAAAAAGTTATGTCCATTATTCTCAGGGGGAGATTACGTTACTGTACTTTTTTACCCTTGTCATGGTTCTTATCCATTAGTTTTTCTCTGATTAAGTTTTTAACGAGGCAGTACGTAGTACAAGATGGATAATCAAGGGGTAGTGTTACGTATGATTATCTAAATAATGCCACATACAAGACACTAGTCTTCCTCAATCCTTGGTATTTCATCATTATCATTCGAGCTGTCAACTTTAATGTTTTGTCTTTTTTCTAATATGTTTGCTATAAATAGATATTGTTAAGTTTAATGTTGGTGAGGGAACAAAAAAATAATAATAATAAGAACATATCTCTCACATCCAATCAAATCTCTTTCTTTGTTACTTTTAAACAAAATAAATACAAAATTAGTTCTTCAATTGTATTCAACAGAAATTGATTTTTGAATTGTTTAATAATATTAATTTTTTTCTGGGTACCAATTAGAGTTTGTCATATCTGATACTCGAATACCATTTTACAGTGATCAGTCTAGATATTTCATACAGTTCAGATCAGGTATGGATTAGTCTTTTCAGTTCGGATCTCGGATTGAGTTACAAATCCCATGTCCATGTATAGAAATCAACACCACCACCATTAAGTACATTGTTTTCTCTACATTGTCTTTTGCTAAAACTGTGCCGTCTCTCCCGTTGTCGTATAACCTCGCTCACGTTGTTACTACTGGGCCTTCTTCTGCGACAATGTTTAGAAATGGCCTACGCAATATTTATAAATGGGCTTTATCAATCACAGCCCAATCCGCATTGCTTTTAGGATTTGATTTCTCCATTCGATCTAGGGTTTGGTCGAGATAACTCACCGGCGATTTCGATTCCGCGAGATGGGAAGAGACCGCGACGATTCTCCGCCGGAGAACGCGAAATGCGACGTCGAGGATAAAGACTACAAAAGAAAATCATCCCGGGAGAAATCGAGCCGTATCGAAAAGAAGTCCGTCGAAGAAGAAGAAGAAGATTTGAGTCGCCGTGAATCTAAGAGGAAATCAAAAGACGTCAGAGACTCTGATTCTGGTTCGGGATTGGAAAGTGGTAGCGAATCCGAATCGGAGGAAGAAGAGAGACTTAGAAGTAGAAAGTCGAGAGGGAAAAGGAAATCAGATCGGAGATCTCGGAGTAGACGAAGCAGGAAACGCCACGATGATTCGAGTAGTAGCTCGGAGTCGGAATCGGAATCAGAGTATTCGGATTCAGGGGAGAGTGAGAGTGAGGATGAGCGGAGGAGAAGGAAGAGGAAGAGAAGGGAAAGGGAGGAGAGAGAGAGGAAGAGAAGGAAGAGAGAGAAAGAGAAGAAGAAGAGAAGGAAGGAGAAGAAGATGAAGAAGGAGAAGAAGTCTGAGAAAGGGAAGAGAGGAGCCGTGACTGAGTCATGGGGAAAGTATGGAGTCATCAGAGAGACTGATATGTGGTAACGTTTCTCTCTTTCTCTTTGGAAAAATCTTGAACTGTTACGCGAAGTTAGATAGATTAAATACTTGTGAATGTGAGCTACAAAGGTTGAGTCTTCGTGGAGATTGCGTTTGCTTTTTTTTTTTTTTTTGAAATACAGTCTCATATATCTATTGCATGGAGCTAGATAGGTGATACTCGAGAATCTGAGTTTAGTTTTATAAATGTTGATTCTTTTGTGGAGATTAGTAAAACCTCTTTCTGCTGTTTTTGAAAATCTTGAGCTATTACATGGAGCTAGATATAGATAATTCGTGGATGTGATGTTAGTTCTACACTTTCTTAGTATTTATTGATAATTGTATACTTAAAGTCTGCTGTTTTTGATATTGAGACTAGATATTGAAGTTGTTGATTACTCATATATGTAGGAATAAACGACCAGAGTTCACAGCATGGTTGCTTGAAGTCAAAGAGGTACCCTTATCTACTTTGTAACCTTAATATTTTGATTTGGATTTCAAAGCGAATAATGTAAAACTTAGCTCTCTTTTGTGAATTGATTTTGGTTGTCTGCTTGCTCCAATAGGTTAACTTGGAAAGCTTGCCACCATGGGAAGAGAAGAAAATGTTTAAAGAGTATGTACTGTTAATTGTATGTTCTCATATATCTCCAGAGTTTATGATCTTCTTTTGGTGTCTGATAAATTCGTTGTGCAATTGATTGATTCTTCCACAGTTTCATGGAGGATCATAATACTGGTACATTTACCTCCAAAAAGTAAGCTTCTTCTGTTGTGTATGGTTGAATGTTGTTGACTAGTTGTTAAAGTTAAGATGAGTTGTTTATTCTGGATCTATCTGAAATTTTGCAGATACTATGACATAGATGGTTACTATAGACGTAAGCTGGAAAAAGAGGTGAAGAAGGGTTTGAAGAAAGCTGGGCAGAGTGAACGGACTGTGTTCAATGACGAGGAGCAACGCCGGTAAACCAAAGATTCTTACTTCACATCACCTTTCACAAAAATACTGTGAATGGGATTCTTAGAAGGCATGTTTTTGTGCGTGTTTTCAGGCTAGAGATGCAGGAAGCACGCGAGAAGCAGAAGGAAGAAGAAGTTTTAGCTCTAAAGCGATCAATGGAAGGCGGAATGGTTAGTTTCTTTTCTGTAATCTTTGTGGTTTCCTTTGCCATTAATCTGGTTGCTTGCACATATCTTACGTTGATTATATACTCCAATGGCAGGCTCAAGCAATGAAGGAGCAAGCTCGGCTAAAGGAAGAAATGGTCTACTTGTACAAGATTGGGGACATGGAGGTCTGATACAAAACCCCTATTTTTTTCTTGTCATCGTCAGTTTCATGTTTTGATTTCATTGTTGATGTAACGTTTTTGGATTCTTAATTCACGCAGGGTGCAGCTGCTATTCAGAGAAGGTTGGATCCAGATGTTCCCATGTAATATGGAGGTTTTTATTTAAGCTACTACAACATCTTCTAGTTCTTGTTCCTAAACTGTGTTCTAAGTATCCAGCTTTTGTAACAAAAGAAAAACAAAACAATATTTTCATCTCATAGATCCATAAAGCATGATACTGCTTTTTGTCAATGTTTTTAAACTCTGACCGGCAATTAAACCAAAAAAAAGTGGGTAATGGATCAATATAGTTCTATCAGGTTCAATTTGGTTCAACCAAATTCAATTTAATATCATTTTGTAAATAATATATATATATATATATATTTATATATATATATATTTATATATATATTTTATAAAAGATCATGTTAATTAAAATGTTTCAGTAATCAAAATGTTTATTTTACAAAGTTAAAAATTACAAAAAGAAAATGTAATGAAAAATTATAAAATAATAAAATAGAAGATTTTGAACACAAGAGAAGAAACAATGTCAATGTAATTTAAGATTGGAAGAAGATAAGAAAACATATTTCTTTATAAGAATAGATTTCGAAATTTGAAAAAAAATTTAGGCTAGGAAAATACCACCGAAATCATAAAAAAGGAATTACAACTTGTCTGACATACAAGGCGCCATCAGAAAAAAATCTAAAAAAAATTATGTTTCAATAGCTATTGCAGTTGGTGTTGAAGTAGTAATAAAGGTATAAATGTCATAAATATTTCGAAAACCCATAAATAAGTATAGAACTAATTAGGACATAAAGCTTGTGTATACAGTGTAAATACTCTAAATAAAAAGAGAGAGAAAAAGAGAGGAGAGGGCGGAAAGAGAGAGGGGAGGGTGGAGAGAGAGAGGTAAAGGGAGAAAAAAGGAAAGAGAAAGAGATTATATAACTATAATTTTATTATACGATTCATAAATAGAATAGATAAAACATACTGTAACATTACATATTAGAAAAAAGAAAGAGAGAGAACCAAATGGTGGTAGTCTAGTGGTAATTTCTTTGGATTGAGTGTGTATTCACATCGATTTTGAGTTCGATTCCTTCTAGGAACTAAATTATCACTACTTGACGAGTTTGAATTTGAGCTTTGGCCCATGTGGTTAACATGGTGGGCCGTAATAAACGATCAATCCACTCCTGACATTAGTCGGAAAGTATTCTAAACTCGGATCATGCAATATAGTATACTTTTATCCACTACGTACACTAAGTGTGTTTTATCAAATACTCTAAATCCACTACGTATACTTTTATCAAATACTCTAAATAAAAAGAGACAGAAAGAGGGGAGGGTGGAGAGAGAGAGAGAGAGGTAAAGGGAGGAAAGAGGAAAGAGAAAGATAGAAAAGAGAAAGAGATTATATAACTATAATTTTATCCTACGATTCATAAATAGAATAAAATAAAACATACTGTAAAACTACATATTAGAAAAAAGAAAGAGAGAGAACCAAATGGTGGTAGCCTAGTGGTAATCTCTTTGATTCGGTGTGTATTCACATCGATTTTGGGTTCGATTTCCTGTGTGAACTAAATTATCACTACTTGACGAGTTTGAATTTGAGCTTTGGCTCATGTGATTAACATGGTGGGTCGTAACAAATAATCATTCCACTCCTGACATTAGTTGGAAAATATTCTAAACTCGGATCATGCAATATAGTATACTTTTATCCACTACGTACACTAATTGTGTTTCTTCTGAAACCGAACGAATCAGCTGATAGGACACAAAGTAATCATTAACTCCATCTTATTTTAAATATTTTAATAGAATGAACATATATAAATGTCCCTTATCAGATACTATACTGCTACACCATGCAGACAGACACTGAGCACAGGCCGATTATTACACTCGTAAACATAAAAAAAAATTACAAAGATCACACACAAATAGTAATCATAAACATTTTATTACATGCCAAATAGAAGAAGGTTACGTGTAAGCAATATAGTAGCATAGTGGCATATGTCGAATTCACTTGTAGATTTCGATGACGGAGAAGGGATAAACTGGACATACGATTTCGCAACGTGAAAAACCTGATGCATATGCTAAATTTTCAAACTCTGCGACAGATCTTTCCTTACCATCCAATAGTGTTAACATTGTCATGTCCATGCTGAACACGATATTAGAACATATATCTCTGATTTTAGTTTCACCTGGTGTAACCATTTCCACTATTACGAGTTTTCCCATTTCCGGGAGACTATTCCAGCTGTTTTTTAGAATCTGTACGCATTGTTTGTCCGTCCAATCATGCAAAATCCACTGTCATGATATCAAACTTATTTATGTTATAACCTCTTTCAAGTTGTTTATTTCTGTATTTTTTTTTCAATTTTCCAGCTGTCTTGTATTTTGAAAGTCTAAAATTTTAATATGCAAACCCTTTAAATATGTTATATATAACCTCAAATTCAGGTAAAAAGTTGAAACAAGCAAATTCTATTCGGAGATCGAAAAGATTGACTGTATAAAAATTGGGTAAACATGAAGAATCAAGAAATATTAAGGGTGTAATTGGTAAACATAATAAAAACATTAGGAATAGATAGGAAAAAATAAGTAGGAATAAAATTTGTGGAATGATGAGGAATGTTGATTCCTTATCAAAATTAACAAGGAACAAATCTGTTCTATAATTCTCTACGAAAAAAGGAACGAGAAGGAATGAAAAGGAAAAACGATTCCTCATGAATGGTAATTTTTTTAAGGAATGTTAAGGAACTTAGTGTTCCTCATTGTTCCCTTGGTTACCATTCAAAGCCTTCTTACATTTTAATGGATTTAAAAATCTAAACTAAATCAAGTGTTATTGGTTCTATGATTTTAAAATTCATATTGAAATCATGTGTTATTGGTTTCATGATTTATAAATTCTAATTTAAATCAGGTGTTATTCAATCATTCAGATTTACTAATGAATTTGATTTCATAATGGATTTGCATGGATTTCTTTGTTAAAAATACAAAGACTCAAATATGAGGGAAAACCTCCGGATTTGTAAATACAAATTAAAATTTATATGTTAGATTTAAAAATCAATATATTTTACATTGATTTGTAAATACATATGGATTTCTAAATACTCTAAAGTACATGAACCAATAACGCCTTCTAAGAAGAATATCTATGATGAGAAAACTAGCATTTGTCTTAACATACTATTTTCATGTTAGTTTATAAAACTAGGTTGATTTAGTTACTATATAAATATATGCATATTTTTAAAAAGATTCATGAGTCTAGTAATAGTTCATACATTTTTGTACTTTTACTCTTTCAATTAACAAAATTTATAATACAGAATTGTATTTGTTTACTGATTGATATATATATATATATATATGACTTACTTTCATGAAAATTGCATCTCCTTCTGGAATCTTTATAAACATATCTCCCGCTTCATGTTTTACACCTAAGAACAGCTTTCAGAAAATTATGACCCGTACGTATATATATAAGGAACTGTCTCACATAGTATTAAAATTAAAATTCAGAGCATGACTCATACCGGGATAAAGAGGAGCACGGGCTAGTACCGGAGCTAGATCAAAATTGATACCCATAATATGAGGGTACTTGGTAGTGATGAGACCTAGTGTGTTACCAAGTCCTCCCCCTACATCCACCAAAGTCTTCACATCTTTGAATCCTTCATAGAGTTCTAGAAACTTCTCCATAACCATGTTGGAAGATTCCGACATAGCCTTGCTAAACATTTCACGATATGGTTCATCCATCTGCAAGTATTCGAATAGCTTCATGCCATGAGCAGAGCTGAATGCATCACTTCCGTCTAGTATTACATCCTTGAGCTGTCTCCTGTTGTATAAAACTGGCTAATTAATCTTTTGATTGTACCGGCTTATATAGCTGTAAATGGCAACTGAGTAAAAATAGATGGAATAAAATGAATGGAATTGGTTAAAATGGAATATACTTATTCGTTATCAAAATTGTAAAGGATAATGAAATGGTCATAACTGGTTAAATGATATAAAATATTTATAAACTATAGTTTCGTCACTTTGTGAGTGTAAATTTTCAGAAAAAAATAGAGTACCAAGTCTTGATGTTGACGTCGCTAAGGTTCAACATGATCAAAGGTGCGAATGAACCCGAGCTGCCACCGTTGCTCAAGAGAAACTTACAGACCGGTTCGGCTGCATATACGCTTCCCATTTGTCCGGTTTGACCGTTCTCTATTACAAGAGTACGACACTTTAGGACGGAATAGCTAGCGAGTAAACGTAGCATCCGGTCTAGCAAAACCGGAGCCTGGGGATTTCTCGGTTTGTTTGGGAGTCTTAGTGCTATCTCAGAAGGTGAGAGCCATAAACCGAGGCCAGTAGTGGCGATGGTGTCGATGACACCGAGCTCCAAGGCGGCCTTTAGAACCATGGGGAAGGCGGCTGCATTTGAGAGCCTCCTCGCTACCAATCTGGCCTCTTCCTCAACTTGTTTGTCTTCTTCACAACGGTTTTCCATTGTTCTTGTTTGAAGGAAGTGATGCAAACTAGTTTCAGACTTTGTGGCATTTTATAGCGTGAAATCTCAAAGACATTTGGTTAGGGGTGACACAAAATTTAGATATCCAGCCATTCTTCACCTGAATGTCTGTCTATATATTGATTTTTATGGTTAATTTATAAAGAGACTATGTGAGTATGTGTCACATTCAATTGTACAAATTGTACCAAAACCACTCTGTTATGTTGCATGGACGAGCTTTTGTTCAGAGAGAAACTAGTGGATGGACCATCCGCTAAATGAAAAACTATAGGGTATTTTAGCGCAAGGTTATTGGTGGTCTTTAGGCGGAGATACTTATAAACAATTAAGAACATGTTTTTTAATTTTTAACTGAAAAAATTAAGGACGTCCCTTATATAAATTAGTGATGGCTAAAATTAACTTGTACATAACTATTTGTATTTGCTAGATTATGTGCCGTAAGCGACACTTTTTTTTGTAAATTTTAACCGCAGTCATGCAACTATGCAATGACCTCTCTCCAAAAAAAGTATGCATTACATTTATTTTATTTATTTTAATTACCACCAGAATGCAAGTGTTTTTTGTTTTACCTGTTGAATATAACACATTCGCAAGTAAAACCCTCCCCAACAAACTAAATCAAAATAAAATAAAATAGAGCTACTCATAACCCAATCTTCTTTTTAATAATGTATGTACTATTACCACCTAACCGGTTCATTAAGAAATATGAAGTTGGTTCAGCTTTCATTAATCTTTTCTTTTAGTAATCATGTTAAAAAGCTTCGTTAATATTTTCTTAGAAAGTATAGTGATAATAATAGATAGTTCCAAAATAAAATGAATATTAGAGAAAATATAAAGCGAACTACATTATTACATTGGAACAAGTCTATAACAGATTTGCTTGTCTTGTGGTCAAAACATCCCCTATCCGACAGGAGACTACTAAGCTTAAAACGCCAAGTGTCAAAGACTAAACAGACGCACAATCACATAATCCACGTAGCGTTAACGTCAGGGGATTCCGCAGCTATATAAACCTGTATGCGTAATGTTATTTCCTCACAACTCACACTAATTACAAAAGCTAGAAACGTTCAATAAAAAAAAATCAAATTACAAGTTTTTTATTCTGCAAAAAATGTCTAACAACAGCCAGAGCATGAGCTTCAACGCTGGCCAAGCTAAAGGCCAGACCCAGGTTTTGTCTATACGACAAGTTTAAAGTATTTGTAAGATTTGGGTTTAGATTAATAATTAATATTAACCACAAGTAACTAAAACTGTTGTAGGAGAAAGCAAGCAACCTGATGGACAAGGCCTCCAATGCTGCCCAATCTGCTAAGGAGTCTCTCCAAGAGGTCCATTTTCTTTTCTTATTCTATTAAATACTTTGTTGAGAAACAAATATGTATTTATCAGAATTCGAGTACAGGGTGGACAGCAGCTGAAGCAGAAGGCACAGGGTGCGAGTGAGGCCATTAAGGAAAAGACCGGTCTGAACAAATGAGAAGCACTTTCCAAATAACAATTTATGTTTATTTTACTATCATAATAATAATTAGATAGATTTGTCTGTCTAACCTAAGATCCAAGCCATTTTGGCTTTTTTTTTCTGCTTTAAGTTTATCCAATATCTACCAAGGGTTGTTGATTAGCCTTGCAGTTATTTCTATATGTAATAAACGTATTGAAATACATGAAACTAATTTTATTTATATTTAAATAAACAAGGATGTGACTAAATTTATCTTCTTTGTTACCACGGCCAGCAAGTTGAATATTCTAGTTTTATTGGTGACGTAAAATTAAAAGATATGATTTTTCAATGGAAAAACAGAAGAAACATTGTTGATTTATTGTTTGGCGATTGAGTTAGAACTGTTATGATTTTACATGTATGTGCATGTGGATATATACATGCAGTTACTGTCGAGTAAGATATCACCTGGTGCATGCATTTTGATCATTGTGGTAATAGGTCTTTGTAACTAGGTTTATTTTTAGGAAGACTTTGTCTTCCTTGTGGTAATAGATCTTAATAAGATCAAGAGATATGGTTGCTTTGCATGTTTGTGCAATAAGATGGAATCTTTAACCACTTGGGTTCTAGAAGACACTAATGATTTGAGGTTTGAAACTTGAAAGAATGTGATCCTTCATGGAGGGACGACAATTTTCACTAATTGCGAGTCCCCACAATTCTTACCTTTATATTATTCCTTTTCCCTTTATATCGAGCGTCATAATCTTTGGTATTTTTATTTTGACACTAAAATATTTTGTTTTTAAATAGAATTGGATACGATCTCCGTTTTTTAAATCTTGTTTCCTCATGTGCTCACACTAGTTTGTGTAAATCTTGCTGTAACTCATAAGAAGCAGAACATATTCAAGCTCAGATATAATTTATTTTTATTCTGATTTTTTTAGGGAATATGTACTGCATTTTCTATTGGTAAGTTGATATTAAAACCTAAACTACAATATCATTTTTAAATAACCTTTACACTGTACATACCTCATGAAAATGAAAATAGTTATTTTTAGTACAATGTCTTGTCAAACAAAAAAATTATGCTTATTTGTACACGTTATAACGAATTATTATTGATATTCCTTTTTGGGTAAGAAGACAAGTGGGTATAAGTATAAATCATTGAAGTAGATAATAATCAAAGATGAATCGATAGAACCTATATAATTTGATGTTAGTCTTTATTAAATTTGATAATTAATTGGAAATATTGTTTTCTTCTCCTTGGATACAATGAATATATTTTTTTGAACATCTAAGTGATGCAACACAAGGAACCATGAATATTTGGAAGACAAAATATATCAAAATCTTATGTAGGGTCGTAAATCATAGACATTTGGATCTTATCCGGTTACTGCACACAAATAAATCATTTTAATTGTAGATTAATAAATTTCTGACGTGTGTTGATATAAACGGTACGTAGTTACAAATTGCTTACATAAACATATGTGAAGAGCAGACGAATAGTTAGAATTTCCGTTTGATGCAAATATAACAAACATAAGCATGTCAAGAAAATTAAGACAGTCTCATCGTCAACCTTGATGAGTATATGAGTATAGATTCCTTTTAAAAATTTCAATAACAAATGATTCGACCTATATGAATTATTCTAATATCATGTTGTTGAGCGTCATCAAATTCTAATAAACAGTATATTTCACTATAATAAGATTACATATTCTTTGATATATGATTCTTTATAAATATCCCAAAATAGGTATGCATGTGAGTTTTTCTACTTCGATTTTAAAGTCCTAAGTTCGAATGTATTAATACTGAAATAGTTACATGGTACTCCCTCCACTCCATGACATGGTATTATGTTGATTCAGTTTCATTAAGGTGCCTTTCGGATTTGGAATTTTCGGAAGATTAGAATAGCTTTCTGTTGAAAAAGAAAAGCTTCAAAATATTTCATGTAGTGATAATCTAAATGGTGGTTAGATCTACCCCATATACTGGCCAGTAAAATCAGTGCATTAATATTCACTGTTTTGAATGCATTCTTAAAATATTTATAAAGCAGAAGTTTACAGCATTGCCAACGGTTATTGTGAATATTTTTTGTGTCTTATTTTGCCAAATATTCATGAACTTGTGTTTATTTACTCTGTTTATGAGCTTAGATGTTCCTAAAACCAGTGATGAACATCGGTGACAATTTTTATTAGACCATTTGTTTTTTTTTCCACTAAGAATACTTTTCATTCTTTTTTTTTTTTTTTTTTGTCCGCAGAATACTTTTCATTCAAATGATCAAGAGCCAAAAGATGAGTTTATACAATAGAGGTAACAAACCTCATATCAAAAATAGGATCAAACTCAATCAAAGGCAACACAAAGGAACCTTCATCTTCCAAAGGCTTAGCCAAAAATATCTGTCAACCAAGAAGGATAACTTGTGGCCGCATACGATTGAGAGAGATCCCATACTATCACACTTTGCGCTCTTTTAAATGCATCAAAAATCATCTTCCTATCAGCTTTCTCCAACATCCACTCAGGAATATACTGGAGTGAAGATAGGATAGCTTTCGATATCCATCTAAAGGAACGCCAAGCCGGTGGCCCTATAACAACTCCTACTAGTTCTTTGGATTCACCTGCAAACACAATTTTCGAAAACCCAAAGCTCTGCATGCTTTCAATAGCCCATACCCATACCTGAACATGAGATTCCCTCAAGGATGAAACATTGGTAAAGGAACAACGGTTATGCATGAGTACTACACCTTTTTCATCTCTCAGCAGCCAAGCAGCTCCACATACCTGTTTTGTTTTATCCCAGGCCACACCAATATCACATTTCCGCCAGAGATTAGGAGGTAGACACTCCATTAGAGTAACATTAGGAGCCGCCATGGTCACCAGTTCACTAGTAGCCTCCACTATGAGTTTGCATCCATTCCTCCATGTCATTAAAGGCCTTGTTTACAACATCTATAGCATCAAACTCCATCCCTTCAAAGATCGATCCATTTATATTTTTCCATATTCTCCACAACAACCAGGGAAAAACTTTTCTTAATGCCATGGGGATGTTGAGTTGCTTCAAATCAGTGAGAAGGAAACTGATATTCTAAAATATGGAGGAGCTAAACCCCTCACGCGGTATAGGAACCCCGGACACCGCCCATACCAGTCTAGCATGATGACATGTAAACAGCAAATGGTTCTCTGTTTCCCCCTCCCAGCCACAAAATTGACACCTATTATCTATTCTCATTCCTTCGCTTGTCATTCCATTAGCCACCGGTAGAGCATTCGATAGGATTTTCCACAGGAAGACTCTGAGTTTAGGTGGGATAGGTAAGTCCCAAATGATCTCCTTGATATGATTGATCGATGGGAGCCTCTCTGCCAGCTTTCTCTCCTCAAACTTATCTAATTTTGAGGCTAACCAATATCCTGATTTCACAGAATAAGCTCCACTCATGTTGTACTTCCACACTTTAAAATCTCTACACCTGGCGCTATTTTCATCTTCAGTATCAACTCCACATCTTGAGGATAAAACAACTCTCCCAAAACCACTAGATTCCAACTGTCCGAGTGACGATTGAATAGAGATGAGACCTTGAGATCCAAATCAACGAGTATGTTTTTCATCAGAGGGCATCTCAATCTAACTCCGTCATCAATCCAAGGTGTCACCCATACTAGAATGTCTTGACCATTTCCAATCATCCATATCAAGCCTTCATCCATCAACTCTTTCCAAAACAATAAAATTCTCCACCCAAAGGAAGGTCTAGACCTAACCGTGCCTGTTCAAAACCTCAATCTTGGTAGTATCTACTTTTCATGAACCTCGCATAGAGGCAATCTGGATCATTTAAGAGCCGCCATGCCTGCTTATCCAGTAGTGCTTGATTGAAGAGGTGTATATTTTTGAACCCTAATCCACCTAAGGACTTGGGAGACAGAGTTTCTCCCAACTTACCAAATGTATTTTTTTTTTATCTTCGGCCGAACTCCACCAGAAGGTCGCCAAAGCCGAGGATAAATTATCACAAGATGTTTTTGGAAACTTGAAACAACTCATAGCAAAGACAGGGGAGGCCATGGATACCGACTTGATCGTCACTTCTTTTCCACCTTAAGAGAGACTTCTTGAGTACCAGGATGACAAGTTTTCCTTCGTTCTGTCTTTGATGAAGTTCAGCATATCTACCTTAGAACCAGAGAAACATTCGGGTAGACCCAAGTATGATCCTACCCCTCCTTCATTAAAAATTCCAAGTCTGCTTCTGATTCTCTGTTTTAAATCCTCACCCACCTTCTTTCCAAAATTAATCGACGATTTGGCCAGATTAATTACTTGTCCCGAAGCTTCCATAGCATTCGAGGATAAGTTGCAACTGCTCACATTGATGTTATGAAGCTTTCAGCAGAAACAAACTGTCATTTGCAAACAACATGTGGTGGATAGCTGGATCATTAAACGAGAATCTAACCCCTTCAATCAGATATATTTCATCTGCTTTATTCATAAAATGAGTTAAGCCTTCAGTGCAAAGTACAAATAGAAAAGGGGATAGGGGATCTCCCTTCCTCAGTCCTCTCTCCGGTACAATCATTCCAAAGGGTTGGCCATTTATGAGGACCGAGAAAGAGACAGTAAATATACAGAACATGACTAGTTCAATCCATTTAGGATCGAAACCCATAGCTTTCAACAATGCTTTCACATACCCCATTCTACTCTGTCTTACGCCTTCGACATATCTGTTTTTACAGCTAGACACTCAGAAGACACTACTGGATGAGTCCTCAAGGCATGAACCACTTCATGAGCAATCAAGATGTTATCAGAGACCAACTTATTTTCCAAGAAAGCATACTGGTTCGGGCTACTAAATCAGATAAGAATGGTTGGAGCCTGGACACCATAATCTTGGATATGATTTTATAGAGGACTGAGCATAAACTTATAGGGCGTAGATCAGACATCAGCTGAGAATGAAGCTTCTTCGGCACAAGACAAATTTGTGTGAAGTTCCATTGTTTAGGAAAGTAGCTTGAGTTGAAAAAACTTTGAATTTCCATAACAACTCTCGGCCCCACAATATCCCAGTAACATTGGAAAAACAAACTTGTCATACCATCAGCACCAGGTGCACTGCTCGGTTTAATAGCAAAGACTGCCTGTTTAATTTCCTCTTTGGATACCACTTTCGTCAATTCATCAGTCATCCTACCCATCACCCTTGGCTCCATTCCATTGAATAAGGTAACAAGACCTTGAGGATAAGAAGATTTGAACAGATAAGAGAAGTACTTGGCAGCCACCTCTCTTTTTGAAGCCTCTCCTCGAACCATTAACCCATTGATGTCTTGGAGTTTTTCAATGTAGTTCCTGTTCCTCACCGTTTTACAGAAGCATGGAAAAATTTGGAATTTTTGTCACCATAGGCGTGGCATTGGTCTCTACACTTTTGTTTCCAAAAACTTGCTTCATCAGAATAAGCTTTGACCATTTGGAACTTAATGGAGTTTAACCTCTCATGGTTGGGATTAATGCTGGACATAGCGACATCAAATTCCTTTTGAAGTCTCACAATTTTAATCTTGGAATTCATATCCGCAGATCTTTTACATCTACTAAGCTCTTTTCTGCAGTCCCTGATCCTATCTGCAACTGAGGAACCAAGGCCATTGGAGCTCGTAATCCATGCTTTCAGAATGGCATCCCTGACCTCTGGTCTATGAAGCATACATTTATCAATCTAAAAGACCCTCTGTAATTTTCATGAGAATCCATCAGACATATCAAAACAGGACGATGATCAGAACCTCTCATCTCCATGAATACTTGAGAAGCCGCATGGAAGGTCATTGACCACGCCTTGTTACTAAATGCTCTATCCAGTTTACTTTGGATCCATAGATTTTTCCTCCTACCAGGCCATGTGAATCCATTACCGACGCTTAAGAGTTCCTTCATCCCACATGCATCTAGCATTTCACAAAAAGGTTTAAAAAAGTTGTCACTTCTCCTGGGGACATTGATCTTTTCATCATTGCTCAATATTTCATTAAAGTCTCCTACCATCACCCATGGTTGCTTTTTCTGAACTCCAACCCGTGAAAATTTCTCCCACACTACATGTCTTTTACTGATCGTAGGATCACCATAAACACAGGAAAGAAAGAACCCGAAGTTACCAAAATGAACATAAAAATCCATCATATTTTTATTTACATGATTGAAAACCACTTCCAAACTTCTCTTCCAGAATACCGCTAACCCACCCCAGGTATCTACAGGTTCCATCGTATATACAAAGTCATAACCAAGCCACACTTGAATATCTACAAGAACGTTTATACAATGCATCGTCTCCATTAAAAATAAGATCTCAGGGAAATATTTTTGATGTATCTCCATGAGTCTCTGTATTATCAAGCCTTGAGGATGCCCTAATCCTTGACATTTCCAGCTTACAATTCTCATTGAGACTTGGACGGTCCCTTACTGGGGACCATCCCTTTGATTTTCTGTCTCGCGACCTTGCCTTCTACTTCCATGGTTTCCATCTCTTTTCTCTTTTCCACAAGTACTATCGGCTTCTCAATCCTTTAAAGCCCACAAGTTGTCTTTTCTGATTCCTCCAATGGTTTCAGCTTCCTTTTCTTAACATAAGGTCTTCTCTTTGGTTCCTTTTTTCTTAATAGTTCTGGAAGATCCACCCTCAAAGAGGCGAATTTTATAAGCCGTCAAACTATTGTCAGAAATAGAGAAACAAGGAAGGGAGGAATTAGACTCAGAGCTGTAATTAACCAGATCTTGTTTCGGAAAAGGAAAGATTCCTTGCCTGCAGCAATAGCAGCTGCCATAAACTTCTGACCATCATTTCTGGACGAGGATAAGCTTTGGTTTGATTCCAAAGATTAGTATCCAAACATTATGCCTTTACCTTTGTTAAGATCCTTAGTTACCACCGGAGTCTCTTCAAGTCTGAGGACCATTCTTTCGGTAGTTGGATTGAGTTCCACTTCCTTCACGGATTTCCTAACCCTTTCTTCCCTGATCTTTCTTTCTTCACCATCTGCCACCCTCAGATATTGGCGCATACCCTTTAGTACCTCAGCAGAAATCTTCGGTCTTCCCAAAATAGGATGAATCCCCACCTGATGCTCCTCCAACACCCCAAAGAGAGGATCTTCCTCATTAAGGACCAACTTTGACTTCGGTTTGTCTTCTAGTATACCCATCCTTTTCTTGATGGTTTGGTGTTGTCATTGACAAACAAGGGGCGGGTATACCAATTGTTTATGAGTCATTCTTTGGCAATTGTAGCATCTTTTCTGGACTCTTTCGTAAAAGTAAAAGATCTCCACTGACCCTCCAATTTTCATGTTAATGACTCTAAATTTCCTCAGCGGATTAGCTACGTTGAATTTGATCTGAACTCGAACATAATCTCTGCTATGAGGCTTCTCTGGGTCAAAACCCACCTTTACCACCTTCCTAACCAATTCCCCCAAGGCTGTAATCGCTTCAGTGGTGTAGTGGTTAACGGGGATGTTACTTATCTGAACTCAGAGGAACACAAATTGTAGATAATCAGGCGGAGGATACTCCACCCATCTTTCAATTGCTAAAGCCCATTTGTTGTAAGTATGTATACCCTTACTCAGAACATCTTCCAAATCATACTCGTTCTGGAAGAAGAACTGGAAACACTCTTTGGAAAGCGCAAGCCCTCGAACCCGATCGTACTTTTGCCATTTTCTTGGCATATCATGAATCAAGCTTGACATGCTCTGACAAGGAGGGTTGACTAGCCTTCCAATCAAGCTTCTTTTGTTTCTTTCTGTTGATGTGAACTCAGGAAGGTATGGCATTTCAAAAGGAACTTCCTCTTCATCCAAAGATAACTCCATCAACGCTTTATCCATAGCTGACGACATGATTACCACATTCCCTTAGCACTAACCCCCCCCCCCCCAAGTTTTACTGAAAATAGATTCCAAACTTTGCATTCTTCTTCGATGAGTTGCCCAAATTGTTGACAATGTTGGAAGAACCCTAGAATAGACGCTTCAGATGTGAATACCAAGATATTTTGGTGAAAAGGAACGGTTGGGATCTAAAGGG
Organism: Moricandia arvensis; assembly: GCA_905132765.1. Taxonomy (NCBI): domain Eukaryota; kingdom Viridiplantae; phylum Streptophyta; class Magnoliopsida; order Brassicales; family Brassicaceae; genus Moricandia; species Moricandia arvensis. Next base: position 14,073 of record CAJHQP010005586.1, on the reverse strand, counting down.
GAAAATGGGATTCTAAACGAGAGAGTTATTTCTTTAGGCTTTTCGATTCAAACGTCTGCCCCATTGAATAGAGTTATGTTTGATTAGATCATCTGTTTAAATATTCCGAAATGATAAAATATAAATAATTTGTATAATCAATTCGATTAAAATATACAAGAAAAAAAATATATATATATATATAAAATAAAAGAAATAGCTGTCACAATGAGATTCGAGCATGCAAATGTAAAGATGAATGAAAAAATCCAAAAAGACTTGCATGAAAAGAGATTGAAAGCCATAATTTCATGTCTAGTAAAATAATTTTGTAACATCCCGAGTTGTGATATATGAAAAAAACTTACAAGAATTGATTTGGTTACCTGTGTCACCAAAGTTGACTTACATTTTCTATCTTACATCCGTTTAGAACTCCAGGGTTAAGCTGCTTAGGCTAGTGAAAGGATGGGCGACCTATCGGGAAGTGGTTCACGATATCGTGTGAGTGAGGTCAAAGCACGGGGAAATGCCATGTGGTGATTGCAGGTCAGTAAAAAATGATTTTGAGCCTTGGAAGATTAGCGCACAACCGTTGGAACGGGATGGGGCCCACGGGCCGAGAGAGCGGGCATGGGTGGCCCACTAGCCGTGGGTGGTCAGGGCGTTAAAGAGCTGGTTAACCCTCTCGGTTCTGACCCGAGAGGCGTCTTGAGATCTATCGTGGGACGCAATGAGGACATTGCGTTCTTTGAGAGGGGTGAATTGTAACATCCCGAGTTGTGATATATGAAAAAGGCTTAAGAGTTTTGATTTGGCTACCTATGTCACCAAAGTTGACTTACCTTTTCTGTCACACATCCGTTTAGAACTCCAGGGTTAAGTGTGCTTATGCTGGAGTAGTGAAAGGATGGGTGATCTATCGAGAAGTGATTCGCGATACCGTATGAGTGAGGCTAAAGCACGCAGGAAAGGTCATGTGGTGTGCAGTGTCAGTAAACAATGACTTTGAACCTTGGAAAATTAATGCACTGGCCGTTTGAACGGGATCGAGCCAATAGACTGAGAGAGTGGGCGTGGGTGGCCAGGGCATTACAAATTTCGTAAAACATCAGAGTGTTTACTTCAAAAAACCTGAAGTGCCCAATTTAATCATGTAGAAAGACTTGCTCATTACAACATTCTCCCATCAAGTTTAAATAAAGATACCAAACTTGGTATTATGAAGAACTATCTCACTAAAAAGCTTAGTATAGAAAAATTGCTTGGGAAAAAATTATAGTGAGGAAAAAAGTATGGATTTTATGGCTAAAAGGATTATGGCCAAGATCAAGCATACCAAATTTCTTTGAATATGATTGTATCTTGATATTTGCTGCTTTCGTGAAGATGTCTACAGGCTGATCAGAATTTTTAGCGTAAGGTGGAGATATGATTTCAAGTTCCACCTTCTCTCGATTATGATGGTAGTCAACTTCAACGTGTTTGTCCTTTTATGAAGGAAAAAATTCAAAGCAATGTGAATATATAATTGGTTGTCGCAGTGCATGATGATAAGTTGAATTCTTGATTTTGAGATCCAAAAGAAGAGCCTTGAGGCATATGAGTTCATCAGTAGTGTTTGACGTGGCTCGATACTTACCTTCAACACTTGACTTTGAAACCACTTTTTGCTTCTTTCTCTTCCAAGTGATAAGATTCTCACCAAAAATGTGCATTACCTAAAAATTATGATTCATATCTCCAGCCTAATCAACATCAAATTATGTGTACTAATTGTTTTTTTGCATCCACATCCCTTTGCATGGAGTTTCTTTTAGGTACTTAAGAATTATTTCCACCATATTCCAGTGATGGATAGTTGGATACTGCATGTGTTGACTAACCTTGTTCACAACAAAATACAAATTAGGAGGAACAATTATGAGATATATGAGCTTACACACAATTATTTGGTATTGTCCAATATTATCATATGCAAATCCGGTCTTGAAACACTCTATAAAAATAATGGTTGGATGCAAAGAGATCTTTCAAGTAGTTTATGTAAGTGCAAAGATGACACCACAATTAAGTAATGCAAAAAGTAAATCAGAGACAAAACAATACAAGCAACCACTATGCTTTATTAGAATCTCCTTTTAAACAATCTTTACAAGACTTGCTTAATCAGCCTTACACAGTCTGTTAACACCCTAACAACTGCTACTGAAAGATTCGTAAGCTACCCGCTTGTATCTCTCCTCCGTCACGTACTTCGGCAACTGCTTCAGCACGACCAAGAACACACCAAGAGCTTCTCTCTCTATAAAATCAGTCTATGTGTCTCTATCTCATTACAGACGACCCCATAACTATTTTATAGTTATTCTCCAAGTTCCCGAAACCCTAGTCTCCAAGGAACCACAATATGGACATCTTCCATATAAATAAGTGAAATTTTCCTTTTCTTGGAATGCACTTATTCCTGTTCCTTTAAGCCATAAACTTTCTCCCCAAGTTTATTCTTTTTGCCTTTTCTCCAAGATACCCACTTGCTCTCCAAGTCTACACGACTCCATCTCAGCATCTTGACTCCACATGGTCTTCACCACTCAACACGTCGTCTGCGTCAGCATCTACGTCAGCGACTACTTCAGGGCAGACATCTTGCATCTTCAGTTTAGAACATGCTCATTTGAGTGGAATGCTATCCAGTTTGAAAATATGGACTACTTATACAATTTAGTAATTGGCTGAAAATATATATGTTATCAATGGCTGGAAGCAGATGCTTCTACTGCTTCTGCCCAGAGCCGCTACTGGTCATATTGTGTTCCTTCAGGTTCCCTTTGATTTTTTATTTTGAATATTTTCTTTATCATTACCAGAAATGATATTATCATCAACATATATAATAACAAGAACAATACATTATTCTCTTGAATTGCGAAAAGAAAATGACCAGCTTCTGACCTTTTTAACACATTATCAAAAAGTGCTTTGTTCATTTTGTGATACCAAGCACGTGAAGACTGAGTAAGACTGTATTCCTCAGTTTGAAGACTTTTCCTTTTTCAATATCAATACAAATGGAAAAAACATATACACCTATTCTTCTAGCTATCCTTGAAGGACCATATTTTTGACATTCATCTACCACAAATACCATGGAAGATTAGTAGAAATAAAAAGTACAACATGTACCTTATGAATATTTGCAACATGAGAAATGTGTATTTATAGTCTTTACCATATGTCTGATTGTATACTTTAGAAATAAGATGAGCTTTGTGCCTCTTTATATCACTATTTCTAAGGTATTTGATAGTGAAGATTCATTTAGAGCCACCTGTTTTCTTCACTTCAAGAAGATATGTGACATCCCCAGTATGATTCATTTTCATAACTTCATGTTATTCATCTATAGGTTTGATCCAAACTTTAATGCCTCTGGTTTCTCTAAAAGTCTTTGGTACAATATCCTGCTCAAGTTTGCTAAGAAAATTCTGATGATTAGGAAGAAGGTTAGCTAGAGAACAATAAGGTTGAATAAGATGAGAAATGGAATTATAACAAAATCACTTTTGAGCAAGTGAGATGAATCTTTAGTTTGTCTGGTGCTTCTTCGAAGAAGAATGTGAAATTCCTCTTTATGAATGGCCACTTCATTAGTTGTTTCTTTAGAATCCAAGATATCTGATTTAAACTCTTCAACAACATGATCATGCTCATCTTCATGTGTCACTTCTTCTCTTTCTTCTTGATCACCATTTCCAAATTCCTTATCTTCTTTCTATTCTTGATGAGATTTTTCTTCAGGTGTTGAAAGGTAAGATCGTCATTATCCTAAGCTTCTTCATTCAGAGTTTCATCATGATTATTCTTCATCCACCACCTCTTCTTCAGCATTTTTGAATTTCAGGTTGAGGTTGAGTTGTGCTAGTAACTGGTGAGTATAGATTATCTAGAAGAAATATAAGGCTAGAAGTGAGATTAGAACCAGAAGAGATCAAGTCCTTAAGCTTGTTCCAATCTTGTATTATGGAAGGTAGAATTTGTATCCCTTTGGAGTTGCATAGTAATGAATACACACTTGATGCTCTTTGGACGAAGTTTGTTTCTCTGGTCATCTGGAAAATGGACATAGCAAACACAACCAAACACCTTTAAAATATCTATAGATGGTTTGATCTTAGTACCTCATAGGGAAAAATATCCTTAAGATATTTTCTTGGAATTCGAATGATGAGACATCAAGCAGTAGTAACTGCATCCCCCTACAATTGTTTTGGAACATTCTTGGGAAACATCATCGTCCTTGCAACTTCTATAAGATAACGACATATGTTCTGCCACACCATTCTGTTGGAGATTATAAGGACATGTGGTATGATGAACAAATCATGCTTAGTCTTAAAATCTTAAAGCTCATTGTTTGTATATTCACGACCATTATTTGTTCTCGAAGTTTTAATTTTAACATCAAATTAAGTTAAGACATACTTAGGAAAGTTAGAAAAAGCTTCAAGAATACAACCTTTAAAAGGTAAGAGAGTTAGACAAATGTACTTAGATTTCTCATTAATAAAAGTGATAAAATATTTACATTAATCTCTTGAATTACAAGGAGCAATCCACACATCTGAATGCATAAGATCAAAATAGTTATCTTACGTAGTTGAAGAGTTTGTGAAAACTGATTTGCAATGCTTTTTAGGATGAAAGCCTCACATTTATCATTCTCAAAAGAAATAATAGAAAATAAAATTTTAAGAATTTGAGTATGAGAATGTTCATGTCTAGCATGCAATCATAATTGTTTTAAAACAGAAAAATAAAGTTCATATCTTCAAGAACATAAAGACCATTCTTTGTTGATCTTTATCCAATCGTTTTTCCCAGCTTAATATCGTGAAAACAAAGACCATTAGGACTAAGATAGCTACACAATCAAGATTTTTAGTTGCTTTTGGACAGACAACATATCTGATGTAAATTTAGGCATATACAAGTTTTTAGAATCTTTGTTAAATAGTTTTAAATTTCTGATTCCTTTAACATGCACATTATGACTATTAGCACTAACAAGATTTCCAGAAGCAGGTTGAATGTTATGAATTAGACTAATGTCACTAACCATATGATGGGATGCACCATAATCAACAATAATCGGATTGTGAGATTTAAGAGTAAGTAAAGCTTTACCTCATTCTTATAGAGAGTCAATGCTTTTGAAGAGAGACACAAGATAAGATTTCATGACCATATCATCTTCAGCGGCTAAAGCAGACATAGCAGTTCCAACATATTTCCCTCTTAGAAATTTTGGATGTGGATTAAGAATCTAACATTTTTCTTTAAAGTGACCCTTACATCGTAGTGTCCACACACCTTTTTATAGAATGTTTTGTTGGCAAGAGCTAATTCTCTTTTAGGCCAAAAACACCAGTAGAAACTTCTTCTTTTTGGATCTGCATACATACCTCATTCAAACTTGCAAGTTTGTGAGATCGCTGGCGAATCAAGACACTGAACAAGTTGTTGAGAAAAGATAGAATCTCAAAAACTTGGTTTTGTTCCGAGAATCATTAGATATATTGTTGGAGTATGAACAATCTCTAACTCAGCACATAAATCTCTAAACTCACCAAAATGTTTAGAAAAATGTTCTCCCCTTGCTGAAGAGTCTTCAGCGCATTCTTGACTTCATAGATGAGACTAAGATTTGATGTATTTCTGTAGACTCTTTTTAGAGTGTCTCGTAACTTTTTTTACTATCTCATAATACGATTAAGTAATAAGAACTAAATGCTTAGGAATGCTCTAGATGAAGGACAACACTATTTGATCTTCTTGAAACTGTTTTGACTCTTCATAGCTTTTGGTTTTGGATGATTTGGATTCTTCAGTGAGAACATCATCCACTACACCTTTGCCCTTGTCAAGGTTTTCTATAGAGATTTCTAAGATGCCAGTAATATGGTTCCATAGACCACAACTGCACAAAGCAGTCTTAGTGATTTCTGATCATAGTAAATATTTATCTCTTTTGAGAGTAACTTGAATGATATGTTTAGAGTTTTTCATATCCATAAAAACAAAAAGAGCGAAAATGAAATTGGAAGGATATAAAAAAAGTATGAATCTATTGTTTTGATATCATGTAAAAATATTCATAAGTAATAAAACAATAAAAAGAATATAACTTAAATAATTTGTATATTCAATTAAATTATTTACAAGAAGATACAAACATATATAAAGAGAAGAAAAAGATATGTTACAACTTAATGAGATTCTTACATACAAAAGAGAGGATGACTGACAAGTCCAAGAAGGCTTGTATGAAAAGAGGCTAATGGTAAAATTAAGAATAAATTACCCTCTAAGTCACTTTGTTACTTCTATATTCCATCAAAGGTCACTTTGCACTTGATACCCCCTTTTTGTGTTGGAAAGTTTATTCTGCTCTCTAACCAATCAACCAACTTTTATGTTTCTTTTTGGTTTTATGTCTAGTTTTGGTATCTGATTTTTATTTTCTTTTCTTACTTTAATTGCAAATTGATTAAATCAAGCTTTCCATTTTCGTTTTCCAGATTTTTTTTCAGTTTTTTTTTCCAGATCTGATTTTTTTTTTCAAACCCCTCTCATTGGAGGCTTTGAAAGTTTTGATTTATGTTTGTTCTCAACTACTGTGACTAATCTCACGTGTTTTCTCTTGTAGGAGAGATCATCAGACAACCGCCTTCTCCTAAGGCTTTTTGCCACCGATCGGTTCTCGAGTGGATGGCTCAACATTTACTCCAAACCAGATTTACTAGAATTTGTTCGTCATGTGCTTCAAGACACAAAGGAGTCAATATGATGCAGAGCATTACCGTTCACCAGTCTAGACGACTTCCATCCACACCTCTCATGTCCACCATCCAAACCTCCATTCATCATCCGTCCATACCTCCCCCGTCCACAAAGACCCCGTCCACACCTCACCCGTCCACCCCTCCCCCGTCCACCCCTCTCCCGTCCACGAAGACCTCGTCCACACCGCACCCGTCCACCCCATGCACATCCACAGAGCTATTTTTGACAACCTAACGACGGCACAACCTAAACACTAGTTTCTAATGCTATAAAGGAGACGAACTAATAACCTAATAAATAAGGAAATCTAACCAAACTAAATAATTTTTGTTCAAACCAAACCAAACCAGTAAAAAAAATCAATTTTTGTCTTTGGTTCATTAAGGGCATAAAATTCATAAAAACCATTCCCACTCAAAAAAATGACTTTCCAGCAGAAAGTGACTTTCCAACAGAAAGTGACTTTCTTTGTAATAGAAAAGACAAATGTGACTCATTTGGTAAGTAACTCGATCATGTAGATAACACTTGGTCATTTAAACACTATCTCCCAAGTATTATTCTCTATTTTTCCTCTAAGATAGAGAAACTTTATAGTAAATATGTGTAACCAATGTTTTGAAAACTGGAACAACCAAATTGACTACTTTAAAATAAACTGAGTCTGATTTAATCAAACACCTAAATTTGATAAAACCTAGAAAATGCAGCTCAAAATCGGTAGAACTAGTAATTCGAGTCAACACTAAAACTCTGTTTTTACAAATTATGAACAAATTTTATTAGGTTTAGTTTTAGTTAGAGTTTTATATTAAGTCATACAAAATATGAACAAATTTTATTAGGTTTTAGTTTTAGTTAGTGTTTTATATTAAGTTAATTATTAACTACTAGTTGCCGTCATTGTTTTCTATATTTTCTCAAAAGAAAGAAACCAAAATTCCTCTTACCTCTTGTACACCATTCTCATCTTCTTACTTATTTCATGGCCTTGTATGAATAAGTAAGTATTGTGACTTCTCCATAACCACAAGAATTAAGGAATATTAATATATTATTCATTTTTTTCAGCAAATTCCTTTAAGTATTATATAGAACACTATGTTCTACCATTTAGTTTTAATATTTATTGGAAGGGAACAATTCAAAGAATGAACCAGATGTAGGAGTACCTTCTTTTCAACTTTCAGTTCGTCGTAAAGATGATATAGTTGGAGATACATAACTGAACGCACTAAACATAATGATTTGTGACTTTTGTACGAAAGAGAGTGGTGGTGGAGGAATCAACGGAATGAAAAAATATTTAGCTGGGTTAAGAAGAAACATAAATTGATGTACATGTTGTGGAAAGTGTTGTTTATTCTCATTGATATCAATGACTATATATACAAGTACATAGACCGTCATAGGAATGAGATAGACTCTATCACTAAGATAGAGATAACAACAACATAGAGATAAATATCAAGTCAACCATAAAGATAATTCCTAACACTCCTCCTTGGTTGACGCGTCTGATTCAGAGATTGTTACATGCTTTGGATGTTGCCTCATTAAAACCTCTCATGGTAAACCCAAAACCCAATGTGGTAAAAAGGGAAGCCATGACAGGAAAAAGAGTACAACACATGTAACTCCCCCTGATGAATGCATCCCCGAAGGTCTTTCAGTCGACACATCCCTACCTGATGTATGAGCTTCTTGAACGTCGAGGTAGGCAATGACTTGGTGAATAGATCAGCTGAATTCTCGCTTGATGCCCCTTGTACTACTTCAATTTCGCCTGCCTTCTGGAGCTCGTGGGTAAAGAAGAACTTGGGCAGAATGTGCTTCGTCTTATCTCCTTTGATGTAGCCATCTTTGAGCTGTACAATACATGTTGCATTGTCCTCATACACCACGGCTGGTTCATTGTCTTCAGACATCTCAAAACTGGCTCGTCCATGTTGGGTCGATTACCTTAATTACACACACTCACGACTTGCTTCATGTATAATATTATCTCTGTGTGATTGGATGATGTTGCCGCCATGGTCTGCTTATAGAACACCAGAATATAACCGTACCACCGTTAGGCATAGTTATATCTGTGATCTACCATAATGTGGATCTTTATTTTCCTTCTCCAGACCATATGGGTCTTCGTCCGGTTTTAGATCTTTCTTGCCTTTTAGCAAAATCCATATCTATTGGACCACGACCAGACACACTTCTGGTCACTCTCTTAGGCTATTATGGTTCTCTTTTATCCCCTAATATAACCATAATGTCTCGTGCTTTCATTGCAGTCCCACACTTTAACCTTGTTACTTTAAAACTCATCGCAATCTATACTTTCTTTGATGGCATCTCATGACCTTCTTGTAGTGGACCAAACCACGTACATAAGTACATATATTAGGTCATTAACTATGCCCATACACGTTCATATCTTACCAATGAATGGCTAATATATTGCAAATCGATGTTTCTGCAATCATATGTACACACAAGGAATTATAATATCTTCTGTAAAGACATACGGACTGATTGAACCAAGTATTAGTTTTTCATATTACTTGCAACTGGTTTGTTTCATTTTAGAGAATTTCTTTCTCATCTTTCTTATCTCTTTTGGTACCTTTAATTTTGTTTTATCCAGTGAACCATATGCTACTTTTACATACTTTAATCTATGACCGGACTTTGCCAAATCAGTAGCCTCCACCACATTGGAGTATATCTCCTTTATAATCTTTTCTTTAATCTTTGTGAGTATCCTTGTGCCATAAAGCCATGCTTGAATGTTCTTTATCTCACGGTTTTCTCACAAGATCTTTATTCATCACTGGTTTATCTGATGGCGTTTCTATATGGCCAATATGCCCATCACTCTTTACATATTCTAACCCCACGATTTCCTTTTATCTTTATGAGTACTCTTACGTGGGTTCATGATCCTCACTTATATCTTTATGATCAAGTGCTACTTATCTTGCGCATTCTTATATGTAAATACATCATTGATATCGATACCCTTTCTGCGTTCTATTGTATTCCAAACATGATCCAATCGATTTGAGATCTTTTTATCTAGGACCTTCAATACCCAGCAGCTTGGCGTCCCAAGCTACATGGTCTGGTACCTTAGATATTTCAGCGGGCCGGCCTTATTTCTATCTCTGGTTTGGTTTCCTTATTGACCTCGGATTTCATATTTTATGCACCCTTTCTCTTTTCTGAGGTTCCTTTTCTTATGGAACATATTGTGTAGCAACTTGATTGTGTCTCTCTAGGACATCAAATACGTTTAGTGCTAAGCTGGTATGACTTCATTTTTCTTTTCTCGGGTCAATGTGTCTGGCATCTAATTTAGCTAGCTTTGCATAATCTTTCTTTCTTTAGACGTCTTAAATCATATACTCAAGTCCGAGGATCTTGCCAAGACAATGATGATCGATACCATTCTTTTTTTCTTATCATATCCAGCTTATATCTTTCTCCTTCTGATGTTGGATAGTTGGATTCATAATCATGCAATCCGTGAACATAGCCTTATCACCCATATTTGGCTCAAGGTTTCTTAAAACTTGTAGGAGAAAGTCATACTCTTATCCAACATATGTTCCCAATCATTTTCTCAGGTTTTATCTTTAGAAGCACATATGTTATGTGGTGGTTTTATTATGTCTGGTCATGACCCGTATTTCTCTGAGATGGGAATATCTATGCTCACTTGTATGGCATGATGCATGTTCAACTTATACATGTAATTGAATCTGTCTCCAAGCATTAGTTAATGGCCTTTGTAGTAAAAGGAATTTGGCCAACTGAGTCTACTACTATGATCATAGACCATGTCACACGGATTTGTAGTATTTTCATGGGTCAAGGTTTTGTCCTCACTCCTCCTCATGGATATACTATAATCACGTGGTGCTTGAGACTTTTATAGCCTAGTAAGTTTTCCTTTGTGTACATGTAACACAACGTGAGATACTATGGGATAACTTTATGTGCTCTTTAACATTCTTTGCATCAAGTTTCAGGTAGGCCTGGCATTCGGGTCGTCGAGTCGGGTTCGGGTCGGGTCCATTCGGGTTCGGGTTTTTCGGGTCTACGAGTTTAGGACCCAATAGGGTAATTTGAAAATGTCGGTTCGGGGTCGGTTCGGGTCTTGTCGGGTCCGGGTTGGTTCGGGTCTTAGATAGTTGGACCCAATATGGTAATTATAATTTATCGGTTCGGGTTCGGTTCGGTTTCGGGTCGAGTTCGGTTTGGGTCCTATCAAAAAAATACCCAAAACACACAAAAAACACCTGAAAAATAGTTAAATACCCAAAATATATGAAAGTTTATCCAAAATCTGTTCCAAAGACATGAAAAATACCTAAAATTTTACCTGATTATCCAAATTATGTTTTTGAAAATCTAAAAGTTTACCCGAAACCTTAAATCATACCCAAAACTCCAGATCCAAAAATTAAAAAAATACCCATAATACCAAAAATATATTGAAACACCTATATATACCCAATTACGCTAAGCTCAAGTCGGGCGACTAGTCCATACCTAGAGAGTTAATAAAAAACCGGAGATTACTCGGAGCCTAATTTTTAATACAATTTAATGTACTTATAATATTGTTTTGTTAATAAGCATGATGATAAAGGTGTGTAAATATATATTATAATGAGATAATTTGTATAATATTGAAACTGATATATAAGTTTAAAAAATCATTTTAAAATAATATATATATGTCATTTTAACAAAAGTATATGCATATATGAATACACATCTAAATATCAAAACCCATAAATTAAAATGGCTTCACAAGCAAAGATTATATATATATATATATATATATATATATATATATATATATATAAGTATTAAACAATATTATGAAATTAGATTAAATCAAGAGGTCTAATAAAGGAATATTACAATAGAAAAAAAGAAAGGAAAAGCCTTTTTGTCCAATAAAAAGAAGAATACAAGACGTTACTAATTCGTTGTGTACGATTTTATGTCCCACATCGGACAATAAAACAAAAATAGTATCTAGCATTGCCTATAAATTAACACTCTACATTAACTTCAAATCTACAGAGTTGGGCAATTAAAAGAAGCCCAATCCTTGCCAAAAGTTAAAAATTAACTGGGGGACAGTCAATAAAACTTGGTATTAACCCGATTAGTTGACTTATTTCGGGTACCCTTCGGGTTTGGGTTGATTCGGATCCAAGACCCGCGGGTCCTCCATAACAAGACCCAATAGGGTAAAAACATCGGTTTGGTTCCTACCCGAACCGAGATTTTTCGGGTTGGTTTCAGGTTGAGTCTTCGGGTCCGAGTAAAATGCCCAAGCCTAATTTCAGGTTTGGATGGCTAATCCAGTCATGCCATTAAATGTAATTTCGTGGATATACCAATTTGGGTATCCATGGCTCTTTTGCCTCTTATTATACTGATCTTTAGCATAATTTAGATTAGTAGAGTACATAAATATAGTCTAGACACATTATTATGCGGTCTTGGGCGGTTTTATTTCAAATCTTTTGAAGGAACCTTTTTGTTTCTTTTCTTACCCATTGTTTTTTATTTGGGAAACCATTCATACTTAAATTCTTATAACTCAATGGGTCTTATGGGTGAATGTAGATCATTAGGATCTCTTTAGCCCTTTTAGGCACTGTCTTGGCCATAGTTCTTTTAACTAGGCAACTATACTCTTATAACATTTTGTACTCATCTTTACAAAATAAGAATCATATAATTATAATATAGATTTTATGATTCTATTATTTTCGTTTTTTTCAAAATGATTTTCGAATTTTTTTTTCGATTTTTTTTTCCCGAAAATTTTCCTTTTTCGAATTTTTTTCGATTTTCTTTTCAAAATGATTTTCGATTTTTTTTTCAATTTTTGTTTTTTGAATTTTTTTCTGAAAATTTTCCTTTTTCGAAAATTTTATTTCGTTTTTTTTCAAAATGATTTTCGAAATTTTTTTTCGAATTTTTCGAATTTATTTTTCGAAATTTTCCTTTTTCGAAAAAAAATTGAATTTTTTTTCAAAATGATTTTCGAAATTTTTTTTTCGAATTTTTCAAATTTATTTTTCGAAATTTTTCCTTGGATTTCTTGGATTCTTCAGCCTTTTCAGGAAGTCTCATCTCACTGTTTCTATACTCGTAATATCTTTTCATAACTTTATCATATTCGCTGATGGTCTCTCTAATACGCTGCTTTCTCAGCTCCTCTTTCAACATGTATGACAAAAGGTCATTATAGGTTTTGAATCTCTTAGCAATATATGAGAGCAACTTATCTTGTCGATGGAATGTGGAATAAGTCTTATACAGTAAGTCCTCCTCTGTTACCACTTCACCACATAGTTCAAGACTATATGCGATTTTCATTAGAGCAGAATCATATTCGTCCATAGACTCAAAGTCCTGGAACTTGAGGATTTTCCAGTCAAACATGGTCTTATGCCATAGCATCATTGAATTTCTGGTTTTTAATCTCGCCGAGAGGTCACAAAGATCCTTAATATTTTGGCACAGATTTCTCAGATCCTCAGTGAGATGATAGTACATAATTTTTATGGCTCTTTTCTTTTCACTCTCACTTGCTTTATTACTATCAACAATACATCTCCCGAGTCCTCTTGACTTCAAGGCAATTGTAGTGTTCATTACCCATTCTGCATAATTATCTCCATAGAGATTTAGGCTAGTATAATCCAAGGGCTCGAAATTCCACATCTGAAATTATATAATTTATAAGTTTTATGATTTCAAAAAAATATGTTGGTTGGTCGAGACATATAGCTCGAATAAAAATGAATTCAATTACATAATCAATCAAGAATGAATTCTCGATTATAAACTCATTCATATTTAATCTTTATAATTTAAAAATATATAATATCTCTTTTATATATATTATATATAGTTTTTTTTCTTTATGTATATAAATATGCGGATATATATTTTCTTTATATATATACGTATACTTTTTATATATAGATATATATATATATACGGTTTTTATTATTATATATGCGGATATATATCTTTATATGTTTTAGATATATATGGCTTTATGTATATATCTTAATATTCGGTTTTAGATATATATATATGTATATACGATTTATATATTATTAATGTACCTTATATAATATTCGATTATTTGTAAATATACTTTTAATACAAACCAATTAGGGTTTATGCATAAAGCGTATGCATGTATCA
>CAJHQP010005585.1:0-44827 GCA_905132765.1 Moricandia arvensis | reverse complement strand
GCGATCTGATCAACATAAGACCGGAGGCAGATAATAGGATTTGGAATGCGACTTACTTAAAGGGGCTAGAGGCAACTATATGGAGACTTTAGAATAAGATAAATAGGTGAGTGACAAGATGAGTGCTACCTGTGTGGCTGCAAACAAGTAAGCGTAAAGCGTAGCTGCGCGAGTTCTGCGAAAATCGGGCGTATGTAAGAGCAGACCAGGTGCCGTCGATAGCTATCCTAGAGATTAGGTAGAGTCTTGTACGCCATGAAGATAGTGAAATGCGCCGCGCTTTTAGGGAGCTGGAAATTATAATGAATAACAAGCCAAGGGGTTTTTCAAGGAGGCATAGGATCAACCATATTCATCTTACATGAAAGGATTATCTAATAGGGCTGCTATGGCAGCAGTGTCTTTGCAGACTATGTCATGCGCGTGAATGAGCAGCTAAGACGTTTTACCGAAGCAACTTTGTGTGGCAAATTGGGAATGAACCGTCGAGCGATGTGTAATATATAACCTGCAATCATAATACGAATCTGGGCTATATCTTGAGTCAAGGATCTATCGCGCCCGTATGATCAATCGTGGCAGTCCTTCCATTTCGGAGATTTGCAAAGGCCGGGACAAGATCTAGGTCGGGTAGATCTGGACCAGAAACGTCCGAATGTTAGAATTATATAAAGAGTCCCATATTCAAACAGACATGCCCTGATTTTGTCGCGAAGTGTGCTAGTATAGTAACCCTAAAGTTTTTACATCAGGACGATCTCGCTTCAGGAGTAAAGATCCTAACTGCTTGTGTCGCTGTCAATTAGTACTAGGCGAGATTGGGGTCGGCTAGTTAGAGGGGCTTACTCATTCGCTCTCTTAATAATTTGAATCACAAGCAGTAAGTCTTACTCATTATGTGTTTTGGTATGTATGTATTTTATTGGGTAATTTTTTATATTGTAGCATTCTCTATTATATATATTTTATTTATATTTAGCTTCTCTTTTTTAGCTTCCGGCTATATCGGTCTGATCTCTTTATTTTTTAGTTTTATTGTATGCTACTTGATTTACGATATTCGCATCCTTTTATGCGTCTGCGGGCTAGTATCAGGACGGTCTAAACTATTTAATAGATACATTGCAAGTTTTCACTTTTCTTGAGATATTTTCATGTTTATAGATAGTGGATTATTTTTTCCAGGTTAGTCTATGGTTTTATTCTCATTGTACCATTAGTTTTTTTTATTTTTTATGGTTATTTTTTTTAGTATATATGTCATAGATTATTATAGATTAGGTCGATCTGATTGTTGATAGGCATTCTGCGGTGGATGGATTGGATGTATTATTTTTGTGATAGATGGATTCTTTGTTTATGTCGATTGGTTCATTATCTTATTTTTTTTGTTTTGGCGATGATTGGATGGGTATTTTTTAGTATTTATTTTTTATTTATTTATTTTATTTGATATATTGTTTTATTTGGTTTTGATTATTTATTATTTTTTTTTATTGTATCGTCATCTATTTATGTTTTTTATAGTTTTATGTGTTATTTTGTTTTTTCTTTTTATTCTTTTTACAGTCGGTCGATCGGTATCGGTGGGCATATATATATTGGATATATGGATTAGAGTCGGATCTGGATCGGTTAGTCGCGTTGTCGTGTTGGGTGGTAGTTTGATTGAAAGTGGACTCTGGATGTTATATGCGAGTGGTGATAGTCAGTGATCTACTGACGTATACTTCTTTATCATTTAGGGTTTTATATACTTAGCATTCTTATTTTTCGAGCGAGTTTAGTTCATTAGATACATCTTATATGTTAAGATTTTTTATTTATATAATCAATGTTATGTAGATTCGTTTATAGATCTTTTTTCATTTCTATTATCTTACTATGCATTTCATGTTTTTTTATTTTTTTGAGTTAGATTATTTTCAGATTTTGGCTTATAGTTCTTCGAGTTAAGATTTAGTTACTTAGGCTTAGGGTTATATCGTGATTTAGTTTTTTGGTTTGTTCATGAGTGGGGTGGTTGTATTTTACTAGTCTTGTAAGTGTCTTTTGTGATTTGTTCACGTTGTTATCTTTGGGTTTAATTAATAGTTTAGTCTTTTGACGTTTTCTTTAGTTAGTCATTCTAAGTATTTATGGTTTCTTAAGTTAGATCATTTAGTATGCTTATAACGCTTTTAAGTTTTCATTGATATTGATTTTTTTTATCACTGGAGTTTTCTATGTTTTTTTTTGTGTTTATATGATTTTGAATAGTTTTCGTTTTATGACTCATATTTTTCAGTGATTTTCTTATATTTATATATTTAAGATATTGATTATTTTCAGGATTTATGTTGAGTTGTAGGTTATTTTTTTTTATTATTAGTTTGATTATATTTTTTTCTGATTAGTCGTTACAGATGTTATAGTGATTATTATTTAGATTTTTTATGTTTATGTCGGATTGGTTTCTGCGAGGTTTATTGGTAGCGCACATGATGTATATTGGCATTATTTCAGCTGTCGTATTTTTGCCGTGGGATTTGTATACATTTTTTTAGACAAATTGTATATTGATCTTAGTTTAGTGGATATTATGATATATTTTACATGTTAGAGTTTTATATATGGTGATTGTTTCTTAGTTTTTTTTTAGGATTTCTTTGCTTATGTTATTTATGTTTCATAGACTTTCATATTGTTATTTACGATATATTAGAATATAACGATTATTAATATTATGATGTCGTGTTTTGATTTATTCTGGTAGAGTTTTTGGCATATATAGTATAATTGTTATACAGATTTAGACTTTGATTTTTGTTTCTTTTGTAGTTATTATGTGTTTGTGATATGACACTCTTTTTTTTTTGCTAGTAATGAATTGACTATTCTGGCCTACAATGTATTGAATTAGATTTATATATTCTGATGTAATGGATTGTTCTATTTCCTATTAAGTTTAGTGAGATTTAGGTTTTTTTTATTTATTGGTAGATGTTGTATACTTCTTGTTATGTGTGCTTTGATATCATTGGATATTGATCTTATTGAATGGTTTAAGCGGGGTGTTTTTATGTGGAATGTTTTGGGTTTTACTTGTTTGTGGTTGCTTAGGTCCATGTTCTTTTATGAGTCTTGATGCGTGTAGGGCGTTCTGACTTCTGGTTATGACTTTGTATTTAATTGGGTGTTATTTTTATTTGTTAGTTTGGCTTTATGTTTTCATATATGATTTCCTTTTGTAGATATATTGTTATTTTTATTTGGGATGCTCTTTTTTATTATAATCGATTTTTGTTTATTTTTTATGGTGTTTTATTTTTTTTGTACTGATTCTGAGCTTTTTTAGGTTTTTTTTTTTTTACTTATGTTTTCTTATTTATTACCTATATATTTTTGGTTTTGGATGTTTTTGATAGTGGTGCTTTAGATTTCATATATATGGTTGATTTATTTTTTTTTTTCTTCGACATGTTGATGTTTTGATTGGGTATTGTTATATTGAATGGCTTTTGTGTGTGGTGTTATGGTTTATTGTACTTGTGTAGGTTCATTGTCGTTTACAGCTATAGAGGCTAATTTGCTTGATGGATTATTGGTTTTTGTCAGTGAGGCGTTTGGGGATTGGGTATTGGATATTTGTTTTATGATGGTGAGATTTTTATGAATTTTGATGTTGATTATAGTTGTTGGTTTGAGGATGGTCGTTTTTATCTGGTGAGGTGTTGTATCGTGTGGTGCTTTTGGATTAGTTCGTGGTTGTGTATGTGTTGTTGTATGTGGGAGGTTTGGTTTGATTGTTGGTGGTTGAGGGTGTGTAGTGATTTACTCTATGGTTTTATCAGTAGGATTATGTATCAAGGGGATATGCAGTTTGGAGATGTCGACTTGGAGTGGTATATTTGGTGATTAAGGAGTAGGAGTTGACTATTAGACCATAGAAGAGCGGGGCATATTGATTGGATCCTAGTGGATATTATAGTTAAGTGAGGTTCGATGCATACTGTTGGCGAGTGTCTTATTGCATTAAGTTGAATGTTCAGTTTTGTTTGTATTATATTTTATGTTTTATATGTGTGTATTTCTTTTTTTTATGTGTGTTTTTTATGTTTATATATGTGTGTTTTTTTTCATCTTCTATTTTTTTTTGGAGCATGATGATTTGCTTTGTGAAGTTTGTTATTATTATATTGTATTGACGTTTTTGGGAGTCTATTTTAATATTTTTATGTATCATTCATAGTGTATATCTTAGCTTCGCATATGGAGTCTGATCTTCTTTTGGTATTCGATTTTTGTTGAGACTGAGGTATACTTGTTCTGATTTAAAGAGTTATATTGGGAGATCATGTTTTGTAGGATATTTAGAGATTGTTGGTAGTGTTGTTGATGATCTTCTTCGTCAATATGAATGAATGAGGTTTCGTTGTGATTATATACATATTTTTTTTGATCGTTAGGGACTATCATAGTGTATTTCCTAGCCGAGTTGTTTATAGAGATTATATTATAGGTTCATCTGAGATGTTAATATGGTATTGTTTGTGCGGTCGACATATTTCAGGAGGTTGATATATTGGATGTTTATGTTTTTGTGGATATATTGGTATGGAGTATATCTGAGAGCTTTAACTCATGATACATGCAAAATATTATGGCATGTTAGTAAAATGTGGAGATTTTTGGGGTATTGATTGCATGCATTGGGAAAAAAAAACTATCCAACGGCTTGAGAATGACAGTTACTTTGGGAGATAAGGGAACCACTACTGTTATACTTGAAGCATTTCATCTCATAATTTAATAATTTGGCATGCATTTGTGGATATCCAAGCACATTAAACAATACAAACTTTCTAGACTGTCACTGGTGTTTTGAAGATGTTGAACAAGGAAATATTCCAAGAGTGAACTTTTTTATAAAACCAACGTTCAAATGAAATGTCATAATATCTAGTAATGCCATTTATGCTTCTAATCAAAATTTTGTCAAATAAATTCGACTTCTTCAAAGAAATCAGAATAGTTATTTGCAAACATCAAAAATGGTGTTGGAAGAACACTGAACATGCATTTGGAGTGTTAAACCTCAATTTAAAACCATTCACGAACCAACTTGTATGTGTAACATACTTTTGAGTTTTTGTCTGTGATTTAAGAACTTTATTGTTTGTGAGTTGGTCTATTCTACGAATTAAGTAAGTGTTTTTATTTGTTGTGTTGTGTCATTGTATCATTCTATTATTTGAGAACATGATTAAGTGAAAATGTTATAATATCATTGGCTGATAGCTCATTATTGTGACTCAGCTAAATTTGATAATGACTCATCATCAAGCCTCTCTAAACTTGCTCACATGACTCATTAAACAATATTTTTTATTTAAATAAAATAAATTATTCTTATTTATTTATTTCGTAGACAACCCAATAAATTGATCAAATATTATAAAGTAATCAAATCACTAGGCTCTTATTATATATAAGTCTAATAACTACTATTATAAAATTATTAACAAACAATATTATGTCAATATAAAATTTATACAACTTTATCAATTTATAAATTATATATTAGAAATTTCACGTTTTTAAGAACGCTATAGTTTTATGTAAATTATAAAGCATAATATAACTATTTACCATATAATTACTTTATTCTAAATTTTATATATATATATATATATATATATATATATATATATATTGTAGTTATAAGTTATAGATTTAAAAATTTAGAGAATATAGAATATGGTATTCTTAACATGTTTTATATGATATATATATATTATAAATTTTATATATGATATTTATAGCATGGTTTATATGATTGTTTTGCTATTTCAAAAAGTTTTGCAATATATTTTCTAGATTTTTTTTTTGCTTATATTTCATATTTAAATAGATATAGTGGGACTTTTTAATCAATAATCAATTGCAATCAAATCATAAGATATATTCTTTCCTAATATATTGCATTCAATATTTAAATATTTATAATAACATTTTTCAATCAAAATTTTGATGCAAATTATTTATGAGATATTCTTTTACCTAAAGGCATAGTATCCTTTTAGATTTATTAGAGGATATTTTATTTCACAGCTTATCTTGAAAGCTAACTTCCACTAATTTACTATATAAATAACACATTCTCAACACAAAAACGAAGCCATTGAATTTTAATGCCGTGAATACTTTTCTTGCATTTGATTAGTAGATTTCTATTATTTTTTGAATGTTAAGCTTTTTATTTATACATATATTTTTGGTTTGATGATTATGATTTTTGTTTTATAATGTTCAAGAAATCTCTAGGCCGGTAACTAAGTGCTTTATAGATGACTAGCGACTAGGTGGACTATTCGGGGCCTAGGCGAGGCCTAGACGTTAACGAGTTATTGATATATATATATATATATATATATATATATATATATATATATATATATATATAATATTTTAGTTTTTAAATAGAAATATAAAATTATTGTGATAGATTATCAAAATTCTATATGTAAAACAAAAGAAGGTATTTGTACTCTACACACACAAAGTATAGTGTAATTAGCTACATACACATTTACCATTATCAATGCATCTAACAAATTTTTCTTGACCATTATACCCCTATTACTCATACTCTTCAAATTACTGACTGAATGTAAACGAAATCGCCCTTTTTCTGACAAACCATCTGCACACGACATCTATATTGCCAGACAAGTTTGTTTTGACAGTTTCGAAATCCCTTCATTTGCCTAAAATTGTGGAATCTCGTTCTTATTCAATCCCCAGCTTATATACCTCATTGTCTCTTTATATTTGATGCTTTAAAGCGCTGAGAGTTGTATCAATCAATTATACCATATCTCACGAAACCCTCTGTTCTCCTATCTGTTCTCATGGATCCAATCGGCGACTCAGCCACTATTTCTCCCTTTCCGTCAAGAATGTTCGCTATTGGCCAAGACCATGTGGGAGTTAAGGTTACCCCTTAGCGCAAACCGTCTTGCACCAGTAAAATCATAAGCACCCTCGACCCAGATGACCTTGAAGTCTTAAGAGAGTCTCGATTTGGGAAGCTAATTGAAAGCGCGGAGAAACCCCCTTTCTCACGTTGATTTGGTCGATCCCTCTTATCCATACAGTTGAAGATATTGAAGAAGCATGAATCTTGGTTTTTATTCACAGGTAAACCTATAAGTTCTCTATTAGAGAGTTTGTTGTAGTGATAGGCTCAATTTCTTGGATTATCCACCAAACTCCAAGAAGAAGAGCAAGACGTCTATCTCCGAGAAGCCATCTTGGCTGAGCTCCTTGGGTCAATGAAAGACGTCCCAATTACCTACGTTATTAGCATGCTAAAGAAAAAAAAATGTCACCACCCCAAGATTGAGGATTAAGTATGTCCTTCTGGTTTTGCTCTCCGGCGTCATTCTCCAACGTCACACAATCCGCGCATATCCCAAGAACATGTCGAGAAGATCAAAGATGTGGACCATTTCCTGGCGTATCCTTGGGTCGCCTTTCATTTGAAATGATCAATGAGTAGCATAAAAGAGAGGATGAAGTTTGACTGTCCCAGAAACCATCGCATTGAAAGGGTTTTGTGCTATCGATACAGTTGGTCATGATAGAAGCCGTTCCTTCACTGACCGTGTGATTGAAGAAGGAGGCTCTTCTGGCTCCGAAGGCGACTGCCCGCACGATGATGACATAGATGATGACGATAGAAATGGAAGAAAAGTATACATCCAACTCATGTTCGTGACATTGACGCTGCTAGAAAGGTATCCACTTCCTCTAACTGCACCCTATTGTCGTATATATTTGGTTTGGGATATAACTTTTCTTTTTTCAATAAGCCCACGTTTGTCCATTATTTCGTATGCTGTTAACAAGATAATGCTAACAATGATACTGTTTGGTTGGCGATGAAGAAGATGTTCTCGTCAACAATCTTGTCAAGTATATTGATGATGGGTTTACGTTCAATCATTCCCACTTTATTGGTGGCGCGTCTGAAGCAGATGTTATCATGATGCGTGAACAAGCTAAACAAAACCTTACTCGGAAATCTGCCAAAAAGAAGTCAAAGCAACCACGCACTGAAGCTTGGACGCTGATTATGTTGCCGCCATCATCAAAAATTGCATTTCTACAGAACTTAGCCAGTTTAGGGATCAAATTAAAACCTTGGCGATATGTTTACGCAGTCGCATAAACTTTTGGGAAACAATATCCAAGAAATGCTCAATACTTACAAGAGGGATATTCGTAAGATGATTAGCCCTCTGAATGACTTGCCTCCAGCCCGTACTCCTCAACCTGATACTCCCAGTACCAGAAGCAACCCAACCACTGGAAGCACTCGTGTTGATCTGTTTGACATCATCCAGGACGCCATGCATTTTGCCAATCAAGATATGGTGCCGGATAGCAATGTAAGTATTTTGCCATTTTTAGGCAACAAACGCTTTGTCCATGCGTTCTACTAAACTAATGTTATTAATATAAATGTGGTAGGATCATATGGCCAATGATCAAGCTTTTGAAGTAGACCCTCCGGTTGATGGGGACGACAACGTAGAGAGAGAAGACATGGAAAGCTTGTTGTGTTGACGCTTTCATAATTAAACATGTACTTTTCAAAGCATTATCTAATGTCCATGCTTTTTGTATATTTTTTTCAAAGAATCCTGTCAACATGGATGATGATCTTGACCTCTAGGAAGGCTCGCAATGTAGGTGGCGAAGCCACGGTAAGATGTCGGGAGTTAGAGTGTGTTATCTGTTAGTATCCAACATTCTCGTTTGCGTGATACTTATTTTATTAGCATGCCATCGAAAGTGATTTTTCGCTAATTATTTCCAGGGTTTGACAACCTTTCTGATTGACAACAACATGCCTCTTCTATCTCATCATGACCACAAGTGGAACTCCACCCGAATTCTGAGTTGGTATGTATAATTATTGCTTTTTTTCTCAGAGATACATCTGTCCCAACCTCCCATCACATTGTTTTCAACCTTATTTGTCTTGACGTAGGAGACCGTCGAAACGGGTCATTCCTTTTTGAAACCCACATTTTCCCTTGGCTTAACCCGGGAAGACCCCAACTCACAAAAAACAGATACCCCTGCCGTTAAAACTGTTGACCAATCCATGTCTGAGGTAGCACCAGCTCCCCTCACAAATAACAACGATGCTGCACCACCAAATAGGATAAGCAAGAGACAAAAACTTCCACTGAGGTCGCTAGTAGGAGAGTACCAGTGTGACCAACGTTTACTTAACCGTGCTTGGGAGGCGCATCTAAATGAAATTCGCAGCTGCCCGAACATTGATTACTCAGCGAAATTTTCTATACTTTCAGACAAGCTCCAATCATCATTGTAAGTGGACTCATATAGCCATATCCCTCTACCAAATATAATCCACAATGAACCAAAGTTGGTTGCTAATTTTTGTTTTTTTTCTGTTTTGAATCCAGTGTCATAAAAGTTGGTGGCCACAGTCTCGAGAGCGGGAAGCTCGCTGGATTAGTTGATAGGTCTTCCCACTTAACTTACAAGGTACGATTGTAGATTATAGTAGTAGTAATATTTTCCAATACTTCATCCTATTTCAAACCATTAATCTAATGTACCTTTTTGTTTTCGTAGGTAATCAATGTGCTTATACACCACATTTGCCTGGTGTTTGTATCCCATTATGAATAAAATTCAAGTCAAGAGCTCTGTTTTCCTGGACACGAAGTTTGTTTCACTACTATCCAAGACTTTCGTCAAGTTATCAAAGTATATTAAGAAGGAGAGTTCCCGATTCCCACCAGCCCTATGCGCTTATCTATCAGGTGATGGCCCTATCGGGGAGTCCTCACGTTTCCACCTCCCTTTAAATTTTGACAAAAACCATTGGGTTGGCGTCTGTGTGGACTGCTCGGATTTGAAGGTCTTAGTGTTGGACAGCAACACATCTCTTAGGACGGATGGGATGATCACTCAGGAACTGCGCCCCATCTCACAAATGTTTTCTTACCTTCTGAGACATGCTGGGAAACAATCTAGCTATAGAGATCTCAAGACTCTAACAATAGAAAGACCCTGCAGCGTTCCACAGCTCTGTAGCCAGTTCGACTTAGGAATTACTGCTATTATCCTGATCCAAGCTCACGCTGTTGCGGGGGTGGATGTCTGCAAATTCATAACTCCCAATATGCTTGATGCAGAGGTTCAAAGAACTGTTGTCATGATATATGAACACTATCTTGGATTTTCATGATGTTAGCGTCTGCAATTCGTTTTCTGTGTCATAGTGTTTTTGTGTCGGTGTGTACACCATACGCTTTTCTGTCATGGAGTTTTCATGTACTTTTGGTTTCAAACCATGTCTCCATTGTGACTTGCTATCCTGTTAAATCCTCTTAGATAATGAACTTTCTCTATCTTGCTACTTTATCTTTGTATTGTGTTAAATGACTTTTTTATCCTGTCATGAACAAACCCTAGAGTTCGTTACTCACATGTAGTCTCCATCTTCTCACACAATTGTTTTTCAAAAATCTGCATCCTGAAAACTCTTAAACAAGATAGACGTTTAAACTAAAACAATGTATGCTTAAATTTTGTTTTGTCAACCCTACTTGTTTGATACACTCCATGCTCTGTCATTAGATAGCCAACCGTAGATGCAATCCCTTTCTAACTTGGTCTTTATTTAGTTTAGTATAATTTTAGCTAGTTACTTAATGAACATATACCTTCGTCATTTAGCCAGACAACCACGATTACATAGAATGCTTCTGGCACGCTATGACATTGCTAACGTATTATATTTTAGCTTGCTAAAACTTATTTTGATCTTAAAACTTTCCTATGTTCGTTACTATTATACAAACATTGTACCATATTTTTTTTTAACCAGCTAACAAACTTTCGCAGACAGATAAGAAAGTCATATGCTCAATTGAGTACGGCTGACTCCTAAAGCCACGTGTGAAATGGGCTACAACACACCATCTTATTTGTTGTGATGAACCAAATTCATGGATTTAAAACTCTGCCATTCAGACCTCTCGCCTTTCCCTCTCCTTTCTCATTTGTATTGCCTATTTTCATGTCCAATCTTTTCTATTCCCTAGGGACGGATCTCTCTCAGCTCTTTTTGCCTCTACCTTATCCACTGATAAATCCCATAAATTTAGGTGGAGGTAAATGGAGACGTCGCATAGGAGATAAAGATAGGGAAATCCCTAAATTATGTCGGTGTGGGGAAGAGACTGTCATTAAGAAATCAGGGACAGCCAAATTTCATCTTTCACTTGGACTGATGAGGTCTCGTGGAAGAGATTGAGGATTTAAAGTGCGAGGTATTTCATGTAAAAGGAGATATGTCCGAGCTGAAAGCGGATATGGTTGGATTGGAGAAGCTGCTTGAAGAGACGAAGATAAGTTTCGAAGGGTGGAATGGTAGGAAAGGTTGTTGTGTCATATTGTAGAGGACTAGAAGTCGTGTCTCCGTTTGTGTTTATTGTTTTTTCTGAAAATTGTACCTTGGCTAAGTGTTTCATTGTATCGATGTTTTTTATCAGCTAAGTATGTAAGGATTCAGGTTGCGATAATGCGTTTATTTTGTGTTTTCATGTCTGTTCGCACAAATGGGTAATATTTTATATCGGCTAAATAGTTTTGTGGGGGTATAATAGTTTTGTTATCTTTTCATACTTTCCGCGTTTATTTGGTTACTTGTCCGTTGGCTCTCGCAGAGAATTTGGGACCACAAGGAAAGTTAGGGTTTCTTGACTTTCCTTAATTTACGGAAATTGATGGTGTGAATTTTGGTTCCCACAGTTTGGCGCTAGAGGGAGGGGAGGTATGGATTACTCTTACTCATGGCCACAAAATGCTTGATCGAAACGATGTCTGGAAATACAAAAGACAATACCGCAGCTCGCAACAACTCTAGTAAAACAACTGCAGCACTGACTGCTTCCATCGCCAACGCTTATGCAAACGCCGCAATGTTTGAGAAAATCAAAAACCTAGTCGCAACTTTTCGCCACAGGCGGAGTACCAAAACAAGCTCGCGATTTCTCACTAAACAGAAAGGGCAACGATAAAATTTATCAAACCCCGTAAAGTTCGTCTCATTACCAAGTTGGAAAAATCTCAGCGCATAAGGATTTGACTAAAAGACCTTTCTCGAAAAAAATTTGGAAAAATAAAACTTGCTCTCCCAGAAATTGCGGTGAAACCCTAGATTACTCACGGAAAAAGGAAGCACAGCAAATCGGACGCACAAACCCCACTGCTGTAGTTATTCCGAACAATTTTCGAAGAAATGAAGTTGATCTTTATTGAATCACTCGAAACCTAAACCTAAAACTAAAATAAGCAAAATGAGAGATCGTATCCCTCACTGCTAAAACGTTTTATGAAACCTAAGTTTCGTAAAAAGCCAGTTTTCGATTATACCTGACATATTTAGTGAATTCTCGATCATTGTCACTTAAACTTACTCCAGAAAAACTACTCAAAATCCCCTCGGATCAATCCTGTGGAAAAGAGATAATCTTCAATTAAGTTGACTCCCGATAATTAAGCTCATCACAACCAAAGTTTCAGAGGCTAAAACGTGAGTTGTCCGAAAAACAGCTACAACCAAACTTGAAAACGCGCTTACATAACGACTTTCATAAAATTAAACTCAACAACATTTTACGAAACAGCTTTCGTAAAACTAAACTCACAACATTTCGCGGAATAACTTTCGTAAAAATAAAGCTCAAAAAAATTTCCGATATAGCTTTCATAAAATCAAACTTGACAATATTTTATGGAACATCGTTCGCAAAGTGAAATGCTAGCATTTTATGATACAAATTTTGTAGAAATTTTTTGAAAACATTTTGGAAACGACCGCACCAGCATACCATTTAACTCGAGTTGGACTAGTCCAACTCTCCGAACGGGTGAGTTGGACCAAACAAGCAGTCCAACTCGCCCGTTCGGCGAGTTGGACCAAACAAGCCGTCCAACTCGCCGAACGAGCCATCCAACTCGCTCTTTGGGTGAGTTAAACCAAACGAGACGAACAACACGCACGTTCAGCGAGTTGGACCATACAAGCAGTCCTTTGGACCACCTTTGCGGTCGACTTTGAATCCCGATCAAAAATGCTTTTCGTTTTGTCTCAATCGGAGTTCCCGTTGAGATTTTACGGTCAAAACAAGTTGGATGCACACCGTCCAACTCACCCCGATAGTGAGTTGGATTTATTCCCTCCAAATCGCCTCATGGCGAGTTGGTCAAGCCCTTATGAGCTTATCCTTTGTGTTATGTTTCAAATCTCGATCAAAATGCTTTTCGTTTCATCTCAATCGGATTTTCAATTGAGATTTTACGACAAAAACAAGTAAGACTCGCCTAAACTCCTTGGCTTGCTCCTACTCGACCTCTCGGGCATCCTACTCACCCTCTTGGGTATTCTACTCACCCTTACCTCCATCTTTGCGTTATCCTTTGAATCTCGATCGAAACTTCTCTTGTTTCGTCTCGATTGGATTTTCCATTGGAACTTTACGATAAAAACTGCAAAGACTTATTTTCTCGTATGAATTCAGATTGATCTTATGAAACGGAAACGATTAACTTAACACCGTAGTCACCTCAATTATACGATTAATTTGAACCTTCCTATAAAATTAACGTCGTATCAAAGGTACTCTTTCAAAGAAATCGTAAAAAAAATTAAGTCGAAAATGGCCCGAAAAGGTCAAAAACATGAATAAAAAAAGCACACTTACGATTTTAGATGAAATTGAGCCCAATGATATTATGACGGTCTACCTTTCATTTTTAGGAGATATAAAATTAAGGTTTGGAAAACAAATTTCAAGTTTCAAAGGATAAAAACCAATATAAAAAAATGGATCGACGAACCAAAACCGCAAGACAGGTTCGAGCGTAAATGCGGCCAGGAAGAACTAATATCTTTACCATTCTTAAGGGGCATACAGACGCGAGGAGAGGAAGGGGAGATGAGCAAGCAAAAAGGAAAAGAGGTTAACCCCAAACCTTCGAGAGAACTAAGGTATGGCCGGCTTGGAAGTTTTTGAAATCAGAGATGGAATTTTCGTAGGAAGGTACTAAGAAATAAAAACGCTTCAGAGATCACCATAAAACTTTAAGGAACTTAGGATCTAGGAAAATAGTCTAGCGAGCTAAGTCTTAGTCATTTTCCTGTCTCGATCTATTTTTCTAGGACTTTTGAGGCATATATTGAAAACCAATCTAAACTCTCAGAAAACCGAGAAACGATCGCCCCGCATACTCAACTTGCTTCCTAAAGAAAGAAAGAACTAGAAACGCGAACGTTGTCTTAAAACTGAATAGTTCCTAGAAATTTTGTTAAAACCGACATATTCCTAGTCATCAACCTGAAACTCACCAAGTCACAGTCCTACCACCGTCTTTAAACCGACCTGGATTGTCGATCATCCCAATCTTCGGAAGAAAAAACGTACAAAACCGTTTTCTTTCGTAAAAAAAAAGGAGGGAGTTGGTACGTATACTATGCTCATATACTCCCATACTTCAAAAAAACTTTTTTGTCCCGGCATCAAGATAAAGCTTTCGACAAAGCAAACTCTCGCAACAGTAGACAAAAAAATCATTTAGGCAATGCTATGCCTCATAAAACCGATCATCCATTACATTCGTATAACTATAACATTTTATACGAAAGAGCCTAAGGCAAAACAAGATCAGCGTCATGAAATATGACTTCGCAATGCGGAAAAGAGAATGTGGAAAACACATTCCTCGTTCAAAAATACCATGAGTAATCTGCGAGAGACATTCTCAATTTACTTTTATGCCATTCACTTCTCATAAAACTTACGCGAAATATCCTTCGTATAGCCACAACAAGTTATGCGAAGAAAATTTCGGAAACGAACATAGCAAGTTTTACGGAGAAGTTTTTTTGACAATTTGCGTGCAGCTAAAAACAAAGTCATGTGACACGTCTCTCAATGAAAAAACTAAACTTTATCTCTTCACATTACGATCTTACGGATCTCATCCCTTAGACATGCGGCTGAACACATCCTTCAGACCAAGCCAAAATGTTTGAGCCACCGCTGCTCCCTCCAATCACTTGACGGTAAAGCGATAATCTATGATTAGTCTAAAAACGCCAAGTATAAATAATTATCGTATAACCCAGAATCGGAAATCATACGATAAATTCTTAACATCGAAACTTAGTTATAACCACCAAATAGTTAACGGTAAACTTAAACTTGTGGACAACCGACCAAGTTCAATATGTTCCGCAATTTACTCTAAACCCACAACGTTTTACAATTAAAAGCAGCACATAAGGAAAACTCGTGACAAAGCTCCTAGAGCTATACGAAGCATCCTTAACTATACACGAATATATCTCAGGGGGCCGACTCTTCACAAAGCACAGTGAAGGAGGTCGCACACTGGTCTCTAACGTCTCAAGGCATGATATCGAAAAGATACGAGATCCTGAAAGCATGTCTCTTCGTCCATATCTAAGCGCTCTCGAAACTTTGGAAAACTTCTCAAACGAGCGTCAAATAGGAAAGATCCGCAAAGAGTTGGGAGCGAGATGACAACTCGTATCCTTCCCTCTATACTTAACGAAAATCCGAATCTACTTAAACGCCTTTTCAAGTGAAAATCCTAGTTTATTCATTAAAAAAGTCGCAAACCGGCCGGGATCCGATGCCACACGCTGTCAGTCCCAAAAACATATATACAGCTACACTCAGCCAAAATAAACAGCCTACGAGGCTAGTCTCGAGGATGAAAAAGGTCCAATATACAATGCCATCGGCAGAAACATGCCCGATAATCTCTACATGACACACAACTAAAACATAAAGGTCTCACTGGAAAACAGGAAGTAAGAACCTTATTCTCGGAACGAACTATGAAAGGCTTGATCCCTCTTACAAGGGTACGTAGGAAGCCTTCACAAGGTGAAGCCCCAATCCTACCGAATTCCGGTCTTGGAGGAGTAAGTAGACCAATTTCAATGGAGCTTCTTAACCATTGATTCCACCTTACTTACCAAACCTGCCAAACCGCTCCCTAGAACCTCACGGTTCTAACGAGCTGGGGGCTAACTGTTGGGGTCAAAATTGGTCACGGCAGAATCAATGCTAGAAAACTCCCAAAACTTATTTCGTATCTAAAAAATTATAAATCCAGGAAAAAAGCTTCATGTAATTTAAAAGAAAGAATTTATACAATAAGTTCTCGGATAGGATGGTCTGATCCGAACAAACGACGGTTGGGGTCAACAACGGTCATCTCGAAATCAACATCTAAAATTGTGTTTATGTGCGAAAGCTTTCTTGACACAATCTCGACAAAATTTCTCGAGCAAAGGACATGAGAGATACGGAGCACGAGACCAAACACGTGGTCCAACTCGCCCGTTCGGAGAGTTCGACCGAACACACAGTTCAAGTCGCCCATTCAGTAAGTTGGATCAGTCCAAATCACCGAACGGGCGAGTTGGACCAAGCAAAATGGTCAACTCACCCGTTCGTCGAGTTGGACCAACCCAACTCGCCCTGAGGCGAGTGGGACTTTACGATAATAACCGCGAAGACTCATTTTCCCAAACGAAGTTCATGGTCAATGGTTAACTCAACACCACAGTTGTCTAAACTATACGAGAAGTGTGAACTTCTTAGCTAAAGAGACGTCGTATCATTAAACGTTCTTTCGAAGAAATCGTAAAAATGTTTAAGTCAAAATAAGGTCCAAAGAGGCCTAGAACGCAACTAAAGACCCACTTGCGATTTCATACGAAATTGAGCCCAACAATGTCATGACGGTGTATCTTTACTCACAAAAGAGGATAAATCTCGCGAAATCAGAAGATAAATGTCAAGTTTCCAAGATAATGATGAAGATCGAGATAAAAAAGAATATTTCTGCGAAGCGATAACTCGACCTAGGGGCCAAAAGGAAAGGGGAACCGACCCAGAAGGCATATATAAGGGGAGCTAAAGGTAAAGGCACAGAGATCCAAAGATTTAGACCTAGAGAAGCTCTGTTAGCTTATAAGAACTTAGAACTTAGGTTGCTAGAAGGACAGAGTTATACTCATACGTTTCCCCATCTTTGTTCGACGATTCTTTTTTCCTTAGACTCTACAACTCATTGCTCTTAGAAACCCTAAGCTTTATTCTCGAAAAGCTTGTTTTCTATGACTGGCACTCGATTACCAGACGAACTGGCTCCGGCAGTTCGATCTCTTGGTCCATTTTTTTAATTGAACTACGTTTTGCTTGATCCTCGAAAGTGGTATGTAGGAAGCCTTTCATAAGGTTCCGTCCGAAATCAATCAAAACTTTTCTCATATATTTTTCGTCTTTTGTTATCGAGCTGCGACTCAACTAGGTTTAAGGTTTTTGGTTGCTAGAACTAGGTAACTCGCTAACAGCTCTTGCGGCCGAAGCTTTGATAATCCTTTGTAATGATCAGAACGCTCTTACGCGGATTCGAAATAAAAGCTACATTTATATAGATCTGTTTTGTTATCTTTTCATACTTTCCGTGTTTATTCGATTACTTGTCGTTGGCTCTCGCAGAGAATCTGGGACCTCAGAGAAAGTTAGGGTTTCTTGACTTTCCTTAATTTATGGAAATTGACGGTGTGAGTTTTGGTTTCTTATCGACAGAAAGCAGGAAAATTGAAATATAAGCAGGAAAATCAAGCAGGAAATTAAAATTGAAGTGGGAAACTTAAATTTTAAGTGAACTTGAAATTTGAAATTTTATTAAAGTTAAGAAGTATATATATGATCTAAGAAGACACATTAAACCATATTACTTGATATTCTTGAAGTTACTTAACACTTTTGTAAGTTAAAGATCATATCTTAAAGTTACTTAACAAATTTACAAAAACTAACGTAGAAGACTTCCACATAAATCTTCTCTGATTAGATAAAAACATTAATAAACATGAATGTTGGCAACCTAGCTCATAGATAGAAAAAAATTATGAATTTCATCATGAACCCTAATATCAACTAATATACATGAATTAACAAGAAAATGTTAAAAATTCTTTATAATTTTAGAGAAAATAAAATTTTATTTAACTTTGACGTAGAAGACTTCCACGGAAGTCATCTAGATGACTTCTAGGAAGTTTTTCATTTAGCTCATTTTTGCAATTGAAATTTACAAAGAAAGACTCCAGAGAATTCTACTCTACAACAGCAGACTTCTTTGGAAGTCTTTCTTTGTAAATATTGACTTACTTTTGTTTTTTGAAAAAAAAATCAAAATACCAGAGTAGACTTCTCGGTAAGTCTTATAGGATAAACAAGTTAGTTTTGCAATTGACTGAAATGTGTAACAAATTTGAATTTTTTCTAGAAGACTTACATGGAAGTTTCCTCTATAAAATAAAACTTAAATATTACATTTAACTAGACGACTTCCAAGTAAGTCGTCCCAGATTACTTTTGCAGTTGAAAAACTAAAACTTAAATATTTAATTTTAATTAGACTTCTTCCGGTAGATCGACTCACACAGAAGTCTTCTATGATAACCAAGATTTGACCAGAATCTTAGAATAAAATTATGGAAGACTTCCGCGTAAATCTTCTTCTGAAAGACTTACATGGAAGTCGTCTAGTTAAAATTAAATATTTAAGTTTTATTTTCCAGTTGCAAAAGTAACGTAAGACAACTTTTCAGAGACAATGAGAAGACTTCTACCAAGAGTTCGGAAGACTTACAGAGAAGTCTTTTGATGGAAGACTTCCGTGTAAGTCGTCTAGAGAAAGTCAAATTTTTGACACAATCCGGCCAATTGCAAAACTAACATGTTTATCCTTAACGATTTACCATGAAGTCTTCTCTGGTATTTTCGAGATTTTTTTTGTTAACAAATAAAATTTGGAAGACTTCCAGAGAAGTCATCTCTAGAAAACACACATAAAGTTAATTTTAAAGCAACCTTTGCATTGACCAGAAGACTTCCGTATAAGTCTTCTGACGAACAGATCTGGAAAACAAAAATCAGTTTCATATTTTCAACCAGTGAGATAACTTGATTAGCTTCTCCTAACACACAGAATTTCACCATGAAATAGATATACATGTTAATGATCAAAAATCATGAGTTTGAACCCTACAAATTTTAGAATCAAAATCTTGAGTTTTTTTGGAAGAATATAGAGAGAAAATGAAAGAGATGTAGTTTTTGAGCATAAGAAATATGAGTATTGAAAATCAATTTTTAGATCCATTAAGAGCTTCAAATTGCTTGCTCATGGTGGTTGGTGTATTGATGTCAATGGAAATATTGTAAATACTTGATGAAGATAAGGATGATAGAGTAAAATACTCATTTTCAAAAAAAGAAAAAAAGAAAAATATTGGTAATTTCGTGAATAATCTCAATTTTTGGGGTGAATTAGGCAAATGAAAGTTTCAAAAAAATTCATGGGTGAATTTTTTGTTTGATTTTAAGTTTTGAGTCATATTTTCAAAAAACCCTAATATAAATGGTTAAGATATCTTAAACTTTTACTTTTACTTCTACACCTATATATTATCTTCTTCTTTTTTGTCATCTTCTATACGCTAAAAAATGTTCGTTCTTAAGGTAAGGAAACATCTATTATATGCTCTGTTAGCGCTATTGAAATGGCTATGTCCTCCCCAGCTATAATAGGTCCCCTTATATAATAACATTTATTTGAATGCTATTTTACTCTTACAATATGATAGCGTTGTTTTTAGTTTGCTATTAATGTGTGATATTTATAATAACGTGTTTTTGTGATGCTATATATTTTATTTGATATCATATTTTAGTAGATGTTATATTGTTTGTTATTACACTTTTGAGGTATTGTTGTAAGTTAAATGATAGCTATAATATTCATTCTATTTATACACAGTTTACTAGCAGTCTTTATTGTGTCATAAAATATATTTTTATGGCATATGTTATATGTTATGCAAAACTCGGATGAGTTGTAGATTAAATCTCATAACCTGCCACATTCATTGATAGTAAAAACAAGTACCAAAATACAAAGTCTGAATCCGAAGCAATACCAGTCAGCTAGAACATAACCCAAACGACAAGTCTCAATCCAAACTACAACTCAGACAATATCCAAGTAGAAGGAGTAGTACATTAGAACTGGTAGCAATCTTAAACAATATCACTTTCTCTTTTGGCCATGCAATGCAAGTGCCAATTGCGTCTCCCAAACACTCGATCTCAGCAGATGGACGCCAAACCTCTGCCAAAGTCACCTTCACCACATCAATCCAAACTTTAACTGCATTAGGTCCCAAGGGAACAAAGGGAACTCTGTCTTATGGGTTATCTGAAGCCCACTGTCATTCTTCAACCACCTGCTTATTCCCGGAAATGGACATCAACTTGCACTTCTGATTCTCTTTGGTAGCATCATTTTGACAATGACGCTACAAAGTTTGCAAGACAAACCAGTTTATGTCAGTGAAAGATATAACAACAAAGAAACAGCTACGTAGACCATATACAACAAACTTTACCTGATATTTGAAGAGGAGTGGCGGCTTGAATTTTCTTCAGAATTGCTTTTGGAGAAGGTGTGATGTGCCCCGGTTCGAGCCTGACCTGCTTGGATCATGGATACAGCCCAAGGTGGCGATTTTGTCAACCAGCTCGACTCAACCGAGGTTTTACCATCAGATCATGCTGATAAGAACATGGTCGAGCCAGGTGCTAACTTGGAAAAGGAAGGATTTACTAAGTGGAAGCAACGATCAATTAACCTTGAAGATATCATGGGAAGCAGTAATGATATATGTTCATTGTTTGACTTATATCTTCCAAACCACGAGGCTTCTATGCATGAAATCACTTGGAGAATATGCTCAGCTCAATTACAGAGCTCCTAGAAGAAGAATCAGTTCAAATGGAGTTCAGAAGAAGGAGTTATGTCATTTACAAATCAGGTGTCCTCAGTTCTCGCGAATTCAGGCCGTTCAGATTGTCCCGCGTGCGACCTGATCCTTACCTTCGTGGACCCGACTGGTTCGGATGAACCTGGACATGTAGCCGAAGGGTCACCTTGACCAGTCTTCATCAAATTCCGTGCCTTTGACTCATTAATAATTTTCTAGTCAAAGCTTGCATTGTCTATGTATGTTTTTAGTGTTTTCTTTATTTCTCTTTGACTACAAACTCTATAAGTATGTAATTTCGACCACGGAATAAATCATAGTTTTTTTTCCTTTTTTATGAATTTATCTCTTTATTCTTTGTTTAGAACACTTCTTAGTTTCTTGGTGAGGTTATCTCCAAGTTTCGAACCTTCTTTTGTTGGACCGGTGCATCACATCCGGCAATGATCAAAGTCTGGTAGTATCATTGGGCCCTTCCGCAATCCTTTGTGTCACCATTCATCCCATCAGTTCTCCTTCCTTACGGATCGAGTCCATATCACCTATACCAGTTGAGTGTTCGTTCCTTAGGGTTCATCAAGGTGGGTGCATTGGAGATTTAGAACCTAGTGATGCAGAACATGTAGCTGGTATTGGAGTTTTCCTTGTAGCAGGCTGTGATGCTTTAGGAGATGTACGGCTTGGTGAATCTGTGGTTCTTTCAAATACACACTTACTGGCAGGCGATGCTACAAAATGCTTTACAACGTCCCGAAGGTATGTCATTTCTGGTCTAGGTCTCCATAGAAATGTGTCGGGTTCATGTACTACATCAATAAATACTTTGACTGCATTTGGTCCAAGAGGAAGACGATCAACCAAAGTTTTTTGTTCTTGACACTGCCAATGGCATTCAGCAATAACTTCCTCAGTACTT
Source organism: Moricandia arvensis (assembly GCA_905132765.1). Taxonomy (NCBI): domain Eukaryota; kingdom Viridiplantae; phylum Streptophyta; class Magnoliopsida; order Brassicales; family Brassicaceae; genus Moricandia; species Moricandia arvensis. The sequence continues at coordinate 22,940 of CAJHQP010005585.1, read as the reverse complement.
GACCACGTTGATAAGAGTTTACATTTGTTCAAAGAATAGGTCGTTGGGCTCTACCATACACATGCAAAATACAATAAGAATATATGTTAATTACAACAACTCAGACAAGAACAACGTAAAGTATAATAACATGCTTCTCGATTAGATGTCTTATCCTAAGAGGAATGTCTTCAGAATACATCACCTGGTCTGAAAACCACATTTATAAGGCCAAACAATCATCTCGCCAACCGCTTCCTCAACAACAAGAAATGCATCTGATTTGATTGCAGTTTCCACCAATACTTTAACAGTAATAGGGCCTAAGAGGATATAATTAAGGAAGTCTTCCAGTTTAGATGAAATGATACGTCCCTCAGCAACATTTTCATCAGAACCACACAATCAACCAACACACACTTAGGTTGTGCTCTTTTGTTAACACTCTACATAAATATATTTTTTAAATGTCAATACTTACTAACCAAAGAACGTCGACGATTAATGTAAAGTACTTACTCTTTCTCTTGCAATAGCTAAGTTTTCACCTGTGTCAGGTTCTTGCTATAACAAAAATGCATGTAAGAAATCAGCTGATTACTTTAAGAATATAACATGTTTAGTATAACTAACATGTCTCCTCATTCTAGGAATTTCAGTTTCCATCTCATTAACCTTGTGAAGCAAATGATATTGCTTATCTTCCATTTCAGCCATAAATTGTTTCTTACTTGAAAACATGCTAACTTCATCTTCCCAATGTTTCTACCCACTACCTTCAAATGACCAGGATTATTAGATCCTAAAAGTATTGACAACGGATCAACACTTGGGTTTGTTGAATTAGAATAATCATCACTACCAACAAGCTCAACTGCCTTTTTCTGCCAACAAAAAACATGTTACGAAGCATATACTAATTCTTTTGAAGCACCAAAAATGAACTACTTACAAACTTCTCAGCGGCTATCATATTGGCTGGTGTACCATCTTGTTTTGTCCTTGACTTGACCCAGACTTTCAGCCTAGTCACTTTAGAAGGTTCACCATTCTCTTGTTTTTGATGAAAACACCACAACAAATGTGTAAAAGATATAAGTGAAGAAAATATTTAGAGTTTAACTGAAGAAATGATACTATATCTTCTGTCAGCCTAACCATTCCTCTATGGTACAAGTGTGAGGTAATTGTTTGCTCCTCCTGTCCTTTTAATACTCACTGATGTAGTTTTTATTATGCACTCTCAAATTAACCCTATAAGCTACTTTTTACTCTCTCAAATAAGAGGTTTAGTTGTAGTACTTAGGGATCGAATCCACATGGAGCGCATGCACACAATAGACTACAGATGTTTAGATTAAGCTAGGAAAACAATTTATTAAAAAAACAATAGTAGACAAGTAAGCAGGTGATTGGTTTGATAACAGTAAGATAAAATAGCTAGGTCTAAGGATTTATCAATCAATAGATTCAAAACACAAATCAAGGATTCTAAGAGTTTTATAGATCAAATTCTATAACTCTAATTCAATAAGCAAGTAATCTAGCTCTCGCATGCAATTACTAATCAGATGCCTAAGTTCTATGTTCCAGCTCTCGCATGCAAACAAGGATTGAGCGTCGATCGATACCAATGCTTGGGTATAGATCGATACTACCTCAGACAAGCATTAAAACACATATCGATAATGTTTAACTAGATCCTAGACCAACTCTCGTATGCGCCTAGATATCTAATCCACACAAGGCTCGGGTTCCGTTAATTAATTGCACTCTCGTTCCTCTCAATTGTCCTATGATTTTAGGTTAAAGCAATCAGTCACACTCTCATGCTATTCCACTACTCTAGATCCTAGTATTACAAGCCACCATGGTGTAGAGATCAATAGATAACCTAGCAATCCTATGGCTATCAGTTTGACATTAAGAACATGAAATCCCTAAACCTAAGAAGATGATAGTCTGAATAAATAATAGATATAGAAATCAATATAAAACCAAAGGAGTTCCAATCAATCTCTGAAGGAGAAGTGATATTCTCTCTAAAACTTAAGAAAATGAATAAAATAAAGATTAGCCGTCAACAATGGCTTAGAAAACTATATAAATTAGGTCTAAACTCGTGTAGGGGTATTCTGGTAACTTGCCATGACATCTGGGCTTAATCCGGCCATAAAATAAGTCAGGTTTGTCTTCTGGGATCACCGTTGTTCGATGGTAAGGCTGTGCCATCGATCGACACTCATTCATCCCCTCGACAGCTTCCTCTCGCGAGGCAGACAGACAACTCTTCAGTAAATTGGGCATAACTTTAGATCAAATCGTCGATGGACCTCAAACTGGTGGCATTAGAAATTTAACTAAAATCTATATCCGAGGTCAAAATATAAGCTCAATCTCACCGTGGGAAGGTCTTCATCCATTGCTAAACATCTGATGCATCTTCGGAGTTCTGTATCTCTAAAAGCTCCAGAATCACCAAAGTTCTCCAGAATCACCAAAGTTTTCCAGAATGTACCTGAACCTGAAAATACTCTAAAATATACTCCAAACACATATAATAGAATATAAATAGGGCTCATAGCATGGCACAATAGTGGTAAATATTAGGCCCTATCACTCACTCACAACCTAGCATACAGAGAGTGAATTTACAATATCGAATGTAGATAAGCATAGCATACAGAGACTGATTTTACATTACCTTAAAAGCTGGACTAGTTTTGGATTTGAAAAAATTTCACCATTCAGCTGGTGTAACATTTTTTTTTCTAAGATTCATCCTCTCTTGGTTAATAATTTTACCCCTTAACTGCATGACAAGTCTTGATTTGGATGCCCTCCATAAACATCCACTATGCCTCAACACATAATTCTTTTGGTACTTTTCATCAAGCTCGACCCTTGCCTATAATTACATACAAAATGAATCACATTTATAAATATTAAAAGCATCCACTGTGAAAAAATTAATGGAGAAAGTCACTTGAATAGACTTCCATAGAACTGTTTTAACGTCCTCACTGATTTTCCTCCAATCATCAAATGTGACAGGTACATACTCCAGAACTAATGGACCTAGGTATGAAGAAAACTTCACCTAGGTAGAAGGACTTATCATAGCACGAAATATGAATCGTAATCAATTTGTGACAAAAAAGTCGTGTATAGTTACGTTAATAACATCATTTAGTTATTTCTATCATACATGCACATTACATAACGTCAAAAATGCTATCGTAGGATGGGTACCTATGGTAGCATATTTCCCGCGCTAAGAATGTACATATTTCTTGTAGTGATACCAAGTAGTATCATCCTCCCTTGAGTAAAACACTTGTTTTTCCTAAGAAACTAATATGTAGGGATCCCTATTAAAGGTAACTTGTCACTGATTAAAGTTAACAAGTGTGTACCCATGTTCCACCTTAACTTCGTTTCCTCATTCTACCCATTGACACCGGAATAGAGGGACATAAAACACATTATAATCCACCAAGATAATCTCTATAACTCTACCATAGTATGATACCAAATCTACAATTTTTGAAGTGTCTTTCGCACTCGCTCTACACATTGCAGTAGCCTCATAAAATACTCCACTATTTTGGCTTTGCTTATGAACTGTATGTGTGTGAAACCGCCGTCCATTAACAATATAGCTTATATATGACCTTGCACTTGTACATGGTCCATATGCCAACCATTTTAGAGTTTTTCATGTGTTTCAGAAGAAAAAGGTATCTAGCAGAAGGTATAAACAATTGACAGAACAAAACAACATTTAATTAAGAAAAACAGAACAAATGTTAGAGACTTGCATGTTCTTTTAACCAAGAAGCAAATTCAGAGTAGGTGAACTCCACAAATACATTGCATCAGGTCTACATCTTGCATCTGTGTCTTGCAGATATTGTAGATGTGTGATTGTGAAATGAAAAAAATGTATCAGTCTCCTACTTATCTTATAGATTACAAGTTTTAAAAAGAATGAAGTTACTTACTCAACATAAAGATCCACAACAGATGTGTTCTGAATGACAACAAGGTGGATCATTTTCTTCTCCATTTCAGATATATTAATTGATGTAGCTACCGATATTGGACATCCCTCTAGGATTGACTGGCTCTAATAGTCAGTATTTCTATCTAACTTCTTTTTTTGTCTTTTTAAGAAATTCACTACAGAACCGCATGCATTCTTCTGCTAGGTAGGACTCAGCAATACAACCCTCTAGTCTCGCGAGGTTTCTAACCTAGTCTTTCTGGATTTTTATATGCCTACATAGAGTAAATACAATTTTGTGAATTTTCAATTAGTGTCAATGAAGAGATATTTTAAAAAGTACAAAACAATTTAAGTTACCTCTCAAATGGATACATCCAACGCAAGTGGACTGGACCGCAAAGTCTAGCTTTCCTTCCTAGATGAATTGTCAAATGAACCATATGTTGAAGAAACTTGGAGGAAAAAATCTCTCAAACATGCAGAGAGTTTCCACAATTTCAGCTTCAATTACTAAAGTCTTCTCTACATCTATAACTCACTGACATAGGCGGTTGAAGAATGCACACATGCATAGTATTGCTAGTGTAGGGCCTTTAAGTAATAATCCTCTAATTGCGACATGGAGTAGTTGTGCATTAACACATGATAATCATGTGATTTAAGACATGCTACCTTACACTCTTCTAGTGAAACTCCCCTTGATATGTTTAAACAATATGCATCAGGTCTATTAAAATAAAAAATCCGCTTACATAGGACTTTCTTCTCAGTCTTGGACAAAGACCAAGGTGCTGCGGGCAGGTAAGTTCTTTTCCCTTTGGTCATGGGGTACAGATCCTTCCTAATACAAATATGTTCCAGATCTTTTCGAGTATTGGGACCATCCTTAGATTTCCCACAATGTATTAAGGTGGACACAATGCTCTTTGCTACATTTCGCTCTATGTGCATTACTTCCAAGTTATGCCTCACAGGGACTTCCTAAATATCAATACACAAGAAACAAAATCAAAATTATAAGTTATTCATCGATATTCAATTAACACAGAAAGTAAGACTTACCTCCCAATAAGAGTGTGTACATAGGACGCGAGATGAATCACAAGGAGAAAAAACTGCTTGACCAATGGGAGAAGCCAACTCCCGAAGATAGCATGCTCCTCTTCTACCCTTGGCCGACGGGAACCTTCATGTCTCAACGAGCCACACCCCACTTGAAAGAATATTGAACTTTTCTTCCATCTTGAAAACTCCTCCTCATCTACTTCATCTTCTTCCTCTGCCTCAGATTCACTGGAAACGTCCCCCATATCACCATCTTCTTCAACACTGTTTATCCTTTTTCTCTTAGTTCTAGCTTCTTTAACATTTCTAAAATTGTTTACAATGTTATTCAGGTTATTGGAAATTTAATGACCAAATAGTATCCTAGACTTTCTCCCATGCTCAGCGTGTCCATCAAACCAAGACTTCTTTGACCCATACCTATGCGTTGGTGGGAGACCCTTTCTATGAGACATATAAACATGCTTTCTACAAAACTTCAGCCACATACTATCAGTGTGTTTCCCGCATACACCCATTTTTTCCTTCACTTTGCATCCAACAAGATTTCCGAAGGAAGGGAAATCACTAATAGTCCATAGCAGCATTGCCTTGAGTGTAAAGAAAAATTTACTCAAGACATAATATGTTGACTCTCCTTTGCTCCACAACTGGTTCAAAATACTCTATTAATGGCTCTAAGTAGACGTCAATATTGTTACCAGGCTTCTGCGGACCAGGAATGAGCAAGGTTAAAATGCTATTCTCCTTCTTCATACATAGACTAGGAGGTAAATTGTAGTTCACTAACAGCAGCGGCCAACAACTGTTCATGTTGTTCTGCATGTTGAAAGGATTAAATCCATCAGTAGATAGTCCCAGCCGTATATTCCTTTCTTCAACAACAAATGTGGGATATTTTTCCTTCATTTGTTTATATGTCACATAATCTACGGGGTGTCTGAGTTTACCATCTCTGCTCTTGTTACTAGCATAACACCTTAAGTTAGTGGCCATTTCTTTAGACCTAAACATCTTCTTCATCCTTGGGGTTATTGTAAATTATCTTAATACTTTATGTGGGACACCTTTCTTGACCTCACCAGTGTGCATGTTAATCTTCCACCTTGAAGCCTTGCATTTTGGACAATTGTCGAGCCTTTTCAACTTCTTTCTGAATAGACAACAATCATCAACATATGCATGAATCTTATCATAACCTATATCAAAAGACTTCAAGAATTTCTTACTTCGTATAATGATGTATGGAGTACATTATCCTCTCGTAACATCTCATACAATGTCTCAAGTAGATCATTGAAGCTCTTGTCAGACCATACATTCTTAGTCTTGAGTCTAAATAATGGAACGATGGCAAATAACTTACTAGGTTTTCATAGCTGGGATATAATGGGGTTTCAACATCTATTACTTTTCCAACAACTCATCTTCTTTCTTGTCCTCTCCCTCTGCCATCTCACAGAAGTCACGTGTAGTATCCAACCCTTCATCTAAGTTCTGTACAACCCTGTATAACCCAAAAAACTCTTCACTCCACTGATTCACTTTCACTTCGCCTTCGGCCACTGATTTCACTTCTCCATGACTGTACAAGTCCTTATGTCGCTTCTAAACCTCATCCATTCCACTTCTAACAAGATTATCAACTATGTCACTAGCTGAATGACGATCTACATGCGACAGTCTGTGCCAGGGAAAATGATCAACTGGAAATTTCATTTACCCCGCATACACAGCTTAGACAAAGTCCCAAGCACCTCTCTCATAAGCAGGATCAACCCTGCGGTTATAACAAAACAAAACATATCAGTAGCCACTCCAAACACCAACTGAAATGTAACTTATATATGTTAATGTCATACCTCGAAAGATGAACTCATGCCTTGTCCAACATTGTTTGATATATCCTTCTTTAAAACCGTAAGAACAAGCAAAAGGGTCACAATAACACATTCTAAACAGCAGATGATGTTGAGTAGATAACACAAAATGAGAAACAAACATCAAAAAGTTTTAAAACATTCACTAATTAAACAATGAGAGTCAAACATAAATCAATCAACACCATAATCATGTAATAACTAAACTGATGAAGAAACTACTCAGTAAAAATAAAGATGGAAATAATTTGTCACCAAACAAAAGATAAATCAATATGATTTTAAGACGAAATGGTATAGAATAAATGCATGTGAAAGTTAAGAACTTTAAACTGAAACAAACCCTAAATCACGGGAATCTATAAGATCGAAGAAAAACTAATCCTAAATCTCTACCTTTTGATTCGATTACGATCTTCATCCTCCTTAAATCGAGTAAATATGGAGAATATCATCGGTTTCAGAGCACACAATTGAGCTTCACGGTGTCAACAGAGAGTTTCCACGGTAGGAGATAGGGTTTCGGTGTCGGGATTAGGGTTTGTTCTCAAGGGAGTTCTCTCCGTCACTTTTTTAATCTACTTTCTATGTTTGGGCCTAGTTGTTTTTCACATAAGTATCTTAAGTGTTAGCATAGAGAGGGAACAATTTAGTATTTCCCGATTATCAAAATTTCACTAAGTATAGGCAGTACGCGTGTTTTCTATTCCCGGTTACTATTTTTTTACGATAGCACTAAGTAACTTCTATTTATATGTAGCGAAATCGAAAAATATATCTTTCATAGCAGATTGAAAATCATTGCTATCGCGACACGCTAATGAATACCTTTTTTTGTGGTGATACTATCTTAAAGTTAAAATTTTAGCAAAATTTAGTTTATTTATACTATTAATACATAATCACACATTGAAAATAACTTTGGTTTTACGTGGTATTCTACTAAAAGTGCCACTGATAATTTTGAACATTGTTCATAAATTTTGAAGTTATTTTCTTCTTTAGCTTTGGATGAAAAAACATAGAAATATTTAAATATTTATACACAAAACATCTAAAAAGACTCTCTGATATATTTTTCTTAAGATTTCATTTTAATGAATCTTTCGACATCTTTTTGTTTTAAATATAAATTTATATTTTTATTATATTATATTTTATAATTTTAGTATTTAATTTTAATTACCTTAACAACTTTGTATTTAATATGTTTAAATGCTATATTAAATTACTTTAGTTGAAATTATAGAATAAAAAGAGAAATTCTATGATATTTATAAATAATTTTCATAAAATTAATAAAATAACTGATAATCATGCATGTTACAGCTGATTTTTTATATTTCACAATATTTTTTCGGGTTATCTCATCAAGTATTTAAATTTATCGAGTACAAAATGGATTGAGAAATCATGTAGATATTATTAAAATAGTATAAATACAAGACTGGCTAAAACATACGAGACATATTATAGATAATATATATATTATGTAATGATTATAATTTTTAAGGAATAAAAAAATTCTCAATCAAAACAACTCACACTTCATAAGCGCGAATCAAAATCTAGTTTTGTATCGAAGGAATTATTAGGTTTAGTCAGACAACTAAGTAGTAAAGAAAATATTATGTTTAGTGGAACAACTATGTATTAAAGGGAGTAATATATAAATTTATTGTTGTATATTACTTTGAAAATAAATAAATTTAGCTATGATTCATATATTTACTATTTTTATTATTATATCAAATTAGTAGTAATAACTGAATAGTTTCTGTGTTAAAATAAGACTTATCTTTTGCATAATTCAATAGTTAATGTATAAATGCTAAAATCAGAGAAAGATGTATCAAGTAAATTACGTATTTGTGGAATTTCTTTTAGGAAAGTTTTCTGTAGAAATTATAATGGCTTAATATGAAATCCGTCGAAGTATAATTATGTACAAGCTAGTACTTTTCTAATTTAGGTAATTATATGTATAAATATCGTTTTATTTTTTGTATGATGGCCACATGTTTTAAATGAGATAATTATTTATTACTATTTTTAATACATGTGTTAATTTAAAACCAAAATATATTAAAACGAGTAATAGGTTTACTGGAACAACTATATATTAACTTCTTAGTTGTATATCACTTTTAAAATAAGTAAATATTTTTTTAAAAAAAATTTATCCACTATAATTCCTTTTAATTACAAATGTAAGATTCTATTAGATTTAGGAACTTGGAACAAGTCACTGGATAAAAAGAACAATATTTAAAATCTAAAACGGAATATCAAATTTAAGACAATTTTTATATTGATTGATTTGTCTGTTATATAAATTCATTATTTCGATCATAAACACAAATTAACATAAAAATGAGTTGATGCTTTGCATGTTTTAGTGATGGAAAAGTTTATCATTTTTTTGTGTATCCATTATATTTTCTTTTCATCCCTCGGCATATTCATTTTATATAATAATTTAGCCATTTGATAAATTATAAAATTTTAATAATTGTATTTCATTGAAAGCATTTATAGAAAATAGTAAAAAATGCAAAAAAAAAATGCATAAAAATTGAAAACTGAAATTTGATATATTTTAGTTAATAGGGTAAAATATTTATAAACAAAAGAAAAAATATGTGTGTCATCCATATGAAACATACCTTTTTCATCTATTGTTATATTATTAAGTGGCTTAAGGGAAGAAAATACTGCTATAGCCACATAACCAAGCAACAACAGAGTTACAAAAAGCATTTGAAACTGACTGTCACAGTAAAGACACCAGATATATATATAATAGCCTAAGCCCATCGGAGACTTACTAACACTACACCTACTACAACAAGAAAGGAGCTGATGTATAGATCCCAAAGGAAACTAGAACTGAAACTTTTACCGGAACCCGAACAGACGCCCACAAGATCTTAAATGCACAAATAACACTTCTACTCTTTAGGTTTTTAAAATATTGTAGCTTTTTAAAAAGTAGTTACAAAGTTCAATATAATTTACTGATGAAATAATATTAAAATATAAAGAAGATAAAAAGTGGGAGAGAAAAGAGGGAATCTATCTAAAAAAGTAGAACTGAGAGAATTAAGAAGATATATTAGATCAAAGCAAGGACAATGAGTGTTTTTTTAAACTACAATGGCAATTAAGATTAAAGTTGATATACTATGGATTTTATCTATTTTACCTATAATATATAGAGTACTTTTAGAGTCTTTTATATGTAATTTGTACTGTTTTAGAGCATTTACAGGTTCAAATACTCATTAGAAATAATTTTTGGGCTATTTTGGAGCATTTATGGTGCTCAGTAGAAACTCAGAGTCGGATCCAGATTTATGAAGGGACCATCGATCGACGTCACACACTGTGCGTCGATCGACATCCAAGTCCACAACAAGATTGGTGAAGGCTTGAGAAATTACAAGTTTTACCCAAAAGTTTCATTATTTGCAAGACAAGTCCCTGACCGAAATTTAAACTATTATTAGGATTTTCTATATTAGTTTTAACCTAAGCCTAGGAGATCTAAGAAAGAATGGTCTTCTAATTTATACAAGAGTTTGAGGATTAAGAATTGGAACACATTGCTACATATATTGGAGAGAAATATATGATCATCATTATAGAGAAGATCTTAAACTCCTTATCTTTTTACTCAGTTTATTCTATCCAATTTATTCTGAATTTATTAATATTCTTTATTGCTATGTCTGAGTAGTTCAGTGTTAGATTTAGGGTTATTCAATGGTAATCCTCTTGGTTCTTTGTTTAAGTTATTCTTAATGTTAAGTTGAACTTGATCACCTCAACCTTAGAAACTAGGGTTTTATAGCGCAAGCGAGAGTTTGGTTATAACCTAGAACCTATCTTAACAATCTAAATAACCAGTAACAAACGAGAGTTGAATTGGAAGTTTAGAGAACTCATCAAACCGCGAAATCAATATTGTTAAAATAAGCATGGATCGATACTCAATTGAGATGCACGAGAGTGATATCATAAACCAAAGGTTTGAGTTCAGAACAATGCTTAATAAAACCGTAGCCATCTATAAATTTGTAGTATCTAATAATACCTAGGAATTTCCCTTAAGTTTAATCTCTTAATTTAATCCTCACAAACCAAACAAAATCTTGAAATCTCTTTTATTGTTTTTGTTATAATTCTTCTAGCTTTAACTAAAAAAAAAATAAGTCTATTGTGTAATCCTAGAGTCTCTGTGGATTCGATCTCTAAGTATTACACTGAACCTCTTATTTGAGAGAGTAAAAGTGGAGAATATTTTTAATTTGAAAGTGAAATAAAAACACCCACATCAAATTTGGCGTCGTTGTTGGGACTCTTTCTTATGCCATTAGATTTCGTTTAGAATATTGTTTAGATTTTTTACTTTACTGTTTGCTAATTTATTCTTTCCCTAAACCTCATGATGCAAGTACTTAAAGGAGAGAATACGGATTCAGGAAAACAACCATCGATCGACGGAACTCGTCTGGAATCGATCGACGCTGGTCCACTATTGTCGGGTGACACCCTTCCATTGCCATCAATCGATACCGATCAGCCAGAAGCAGGTAAGTACGCCTTTACTGATTCTGATATTAAGAAAGTAGTCTTGATAGAACCAGTGAACAATAAAAGTAACGAAGCAAGCCAACTAATTAATTATCAGGGGGCTTCAATCCCCAATCAAATCACTAAATCTCCAAAGAATGAGATAAAACATGAATTGCCAATGATCGAATACCTAAAACCCAGCAGAACCTATTCCAATAGGTCCGCGATTCGATTATCCGATAACCATACTGGAAGCTCGGAGCTTGATTCGACTTCCTACTATGGCGCGCAAAAACCAGTTTAGTGGTTTTCCTACTAAACACCCGAACGATCACATCGAGATGTTAGAAGACATGGTGAACGATGATTTCAATCGCTGCAAGTTTTTCCCTTTCTCCGTAGAAGTTGACGCTAGGAGCTGGCTGAACCAGCTACCACCATGATCCCTGACTTGTTGGGAAGGTATTAGAAGCTCTTTCATCAATCACTTCTTTGACGAGGAGAGATGCTGGGAAGCAAGGATAGTAATATCCACATTCATTCAAAAACAATAAGTCTATTGTGCAATCCTAGAGTCTCTGTGGATTCGATCCCTAAGTACTACACTGAATCTCTTATTTGATAGAGTAAAAGTGAGAAATATGTTTACTGTGAAAGGGAAATAAAAATACCCACATCAAAAGCCCTGTTAAGATTCTATTACAATCTTCAAGAGAAAACTGAACATATAGCCTAGGAACAACATAAACAACATCTAACTTCGTTTATATGTTAGATACCCTTCTTAATCAAACTCCTATTGATTTCACCTTCGAGTAAGCTGAGTTGCAATCATAACATAGTAAATTGGTAAAATGATAACATTCATTAGATGTGATGAGTCTTCCTTTGAACCCCTAATTGAGGGTGTAAGTAACCTTTGCTGAGAGAATGTGAACCATCTCAATTAGAGGAGAAAACAAGATTTCAGAAAGAAAGTTTGGAGGTAGAAAACGCTCAAGTAGGAAGAAAAAAGAAGTTGCGAAGAGAAAAAAAGATTGTGAAATCATTTATAAAAATTTAAACTCGATCCAAATAAAGTTTATGGCGGATCTAATCTGTAAACCCGAAAGAGTTAATGTGTTTTGGACAATTTCATCATATTTCATAAAACATGTATCTGATTTAAATAAAATTGGTCTATTTTCAAAGTAAAGAAACTACTTATATAATACTAACGGGAAAAAAGGGTTTGTCTTGTTTCTTAGTTCATTTATCAAAGGGAAAAAAAACATCAACTAATATTTTTTTGCTAAGCTTGAAGGTTTTATGAATCAATGGATATGTATGATACTTTTTGTTTAGATATTCATTATGATTTAATTTCTTTACTACAAATAAGATGTATCAACTAAAAGTAATAAAAATCATCTCCTAAAAGCTATATTTACTAAATTACGAATAACTAGAGCTTGAGCATCGCATCCGTGGATGTTTTCACATTTTTAATATATCAAAATGAACTAAATATTATTTCTAATTTCTTTTACATAGTGTTATTCTCCATATCACTCTTGGTTATCATGCAAGAAAATGATATGTTATATAACTCATTTTTCATTTCTAAACAAAATGGTACATTTTTGTAGTGTATTTGTTATAAAAATAAGGTTTAGTAGATTTATGTTGATTAATAAAACTTTTTAAAAACCACACACATCTCATAGCAAAATAATCATGTTTTTCACGTTTTATGGATAAAAATTTTCTTTATAGGATAAAGCATTAAAGATTCTTTTCCAAAATATTTTGTTATATATTATGAAACTGTAAAACACTTTTTCCATGTATCTTGTTTTGAGAGTTTAATTTCAATGTTTTAGGTTTTTTCTACGCTATGTATTTTGTAATTAGTTGTTAATGAAAACTAATCCATTCATAGAACACTTGCTAAAAGCCTAATTAGGTTAAGTAAAAAATAGAAAAATGAAAGTTGAGAATATTTTTCTTACAAATTATAGAATTCAGTTTGTATGGAATACATTTTAAATTTCATTAAATCTGCTCTAAATTTTAAACTTATGCATTTTATATTTTATATTTCAATAAATTTTTTGAATTATATTTATATGAAATTAGTTAATATGTTAAGTTCTAAAAAATATAATACTAATCAAACTAGAATGAAGCAATCAATAAAATTTAAACTGGATTCTGTTAATCTAAATATTTTGTTAAACTATATTCTGCGCAGGAAAAAAAGTTGTTAACTAACGTTTTAGATTTCATCAAAAAACTTGATTCTCTTAAAGACAGTGAAGCGAGCTGGAGACTTATTCGACTTTGGAGCTAACTCAATAATCTTGATGTCTTAACTTGTTAGTCTTATTATTATTTTTTTGTCCTTGTTAGTCTTATCATGGACATCATTTCTCGTACATACAAGGTTGTAGACGGAAATATAGCGAAGACTTCTTTGATGGACGAAACGGTTAGTTATAAGCAAAGTATTTGAAATCCATATTTATCATTTGTGAAAAATTTTAGTTTGTTGATACGTTATACCTGTTAGCTTATTGAAACCAACTCCCTTAAGCCAGGGTTTTTGTGAGAGCAAGGCTACCCTTTATGAATCTTTGGCCACTTTGTTTGATTCAATTATTCTTTTAGCCATAAGTGGTTTTGTATTTGGTTGTAGCATCTAAATGCAACATATGAATAAAATATTTGGATGTTAGATCTAAATATTTTCATTTTTATAGTTTGTATTTACATCTAGATACAACACCTAAGTTGTTTCGTCTTTATTTTATAAAAATATTTTAATAATATTTGTTAAAAACACTAAAAGGACATTATTTATATAATTAATAATTAATTATTGTATCTGCATAAATATGTTTAAATTATATTTGTAACAAATAATAATTATATTTAAATAAATTTGGAAATCCAATTTTCAAGTTTTGGAGGATAATCCGATTTAACAATTTTGACACGAAATCATATTCTATGAGGTTGACGAAAAACGTGATTTTACGGTTTTGTCAAAAAAAAATTGCGATTTTGGCATAAAAACATGGTTTTGCGGTACTTGTGGAAAACATGGTTTTACTATTTTAGCGGAAAAACGTGATTCGATGTTTTGAAGGAAAACTTGATTTTCTGATTTTGGGGGGGGGGGGGGGGGGGGGAAACCTGATTTTATGATTTTAGTGGGAAAACCGGATTAATTGGGTATTGAGATAAACCTATATTTTGTGGTTTTGGCGAAAAATACGATCTACAGATTTGGTGGGAAAATCTGATTTTATGGCTTTGGTGAAAAGACTATCTTGTTTGATTGCTGGAAAACATGTTGTTGCGGTTTTGGCAAGAAAATATGTTTTAAGGGAAAACATGTTGTCGCATTTTTGGTGAGAAAAAGATTATTTTTGTGGTTGGCAGGAAAATTTTATTTTGTGGTTTTGATAGGAAAACACTTATTGCGGTTTTGCTGGGAAACGCTTTTCGCAATTTTGATGAATAAATATTTGTTTGCGGTTTTGGCGGGAATTTTTTTTTACGGTTTTTGCGGGAAACACGTTTTTGGGGTTTTGACAGGGAAAACATATTTGGGGGGGGGGGACTTGTTTTTGCTAGGAAACGTATTTTTATGGTTTTGAAGGAAAAAAACAGTTATTGATTTTGGACTTTGATCTCCCAGATAAAAAAAGAGAGGAAACTTGAATACAAAACTGGTGCTAACAACATGAAACTACCAGAAGCTACTATAAAAAGTTAGAACCATAACCTTTCAGCAACGTTTGGGTCTTTCAACACATACTCGACAACACCAAGGATAAGTCAGTAGGAAAACTGGTCCTCGAATGTGAAGAACCTTACAAGGTGATTAATGTGTGGGGAACATGAGCCTACAAACCGCAAGACATGTACATCAAGACTAATAGTTGAAATTTCATGCATCTCAAAACCTATTACTTCTAAAACAGATCTCAAGATCATGTTTTCTACGGATTTGACAGCTAATATTTAACTACTTTGGTTTTCTACTTATCTATCTCCTATCATAATGTAACCATGGCCGAGCCAACTGATCATCCATCAAATGAAAAACCGGGATGGAAGAAAAGCGAGCATACTGAGCTAAAACCAGCTGAAGTAAGTGTGATTGAGATAAAACCAGCTGATGCAACTGAGGAAGAGCTGAAACCAGCTGAAGAAAGTGTGTTTGAGCTGAAACTAGCTGAAGTGAGAGTAGATGAGCTGAGTGAGCTGAACTTGGAGCAGAATGGGCTGAACCATCTGAGTGACACTACACAATGACGAGCTGAGCTGAATGAGAGTGACACTAAAGCTGCCATGGACCTAGCTGTACAAGTGATTTTTGGCCCAAAGAAGAAGATGGGTCAAATTTGTTTCTCTCAGCCCAAAAGGAGTTCAAAACCAAAGTTAAGGATCCATTATCTCTTTCTGATGGATCAGCCACGAAATCAAGTCCAAGAAACCATTTGGATCAGTTTTGGATCAAGTTGCCAAGAAGAAGTGTTGCAGCCCATGGAGAGATCACAACCAATTCATTATGGGTATGTTTCATGCCATTTTCGACCAAGGACTTTGTCAGATTGTCACTGACCCATTTCACCAAGAAAACATCAACAAGGAGATATATAATCAGTCTTGGCCGTGGGCAACCAAGAGGCATTCAACAAGTCACTTTTTCTGGTTAAAAAGTCTAGTCTTCAGTCTTAGTCTTTGTTTCCTAGTTTCTAAGTCTCGTCTTCGGTATATTTTTTGTTGGTTTCTACAATATGTAACCTTATAAAAAGGCCTAAGTTGCCAAGAATAAAATGATTCACTCTTTTTATCAAAATCTCTCTAAAAGCTTGTGAATCCTTTGTTCAGTCTCTGAACATCGATTGCTTACGGGTCAAATCCTCTGCATCTTGCCTAGTGATCAAGTCTGAGCGGTGACCTTCTCGATCCTAGGCTCATCTAACAAGTGATTGATCTCTCCATCGATCTCTCACTGAAGTATTATCCTCATCACTACCTTCTTCCACAATCCATCGATCATTGTTCTGTTTTATCAAGGGAACCCATCATCCCAACTTTTCCAACCAAGAGTTCAAACCAAAATCACCCTCAGATCATACAATAATGTATCAGAAATACCAAGGGTTTCATTAAGTGGTATCAGAGCAGATTGGGGGCTTCTGATTTAGAGTTTGTTTTTGATTTCTTCTCCTCTCGCTTTGGGAACCTCGAATACAATCTATCAATTCTGTTCGTGTTCTCTTCATCTTCTCTGTCTATCTGTTGTTCTGAAAGAGGGCCAACCAGTTTAAAAAAGAAAGAATTAGAAAAAATGGACCAAAGTATCAGAAAAGGGCTGAAGAGAAATCCGGCCAGACTGAAGAGTAATCCAGTCTCTGGTGGTAAAGCCTCTTCCAACCAAAAATCTTGCTAATCTATCTATTTTTTCGTCTCTTTGGGGTGGAGGTTTTGCTCTGTAAAGCTTGATCTTTGTTCTGTTGCTGAGTTATTTGGATTCACAGAGAAACTTCACTACCAAAACTTTGAGAGAAACACTTGGAGAGAAACGCTAGTGAGGCTTCGGCTAGATTTTTCTGAACTAATCTTTCTTGTTGAGTTGTAACAGAAACCTATGGCTGGAGATATCAGTAAAAGAAAGTAGACACCAACTGTGAAGTTGAATACTTTGCAGATGGAAGCAATGATGTCTCAGATCATGAAACAATTTGATGATACTTTGCGATCTACAAGAAAAATTGATGATCACTTTGCTAATGTTTCACAGGATCAGAAGGAAACTAAGATAAAAAGGAGGAGCCAGGATGTATCCAGTGTTACCAGACATGCTGAGAGAACCCCACAGCCCAACCAATTCAGTTCCTCCACAAAGAGTTTACTGGGAAAAAGACAGCACTTGTCAGATAAAGAAAAATCGGGTTTTAACAAATTTGATTTGATGCAGGAAAGGTCACGACCAGGGAGGCTGCTGGACACGCCTATTAGGAGGAGCAGTAAACAATCTAAACTATCAAAAGAAGAAGAAAAACCTGTCCATAGTCGTGATGATAAGGAGTTGCGTCTTAGAGTTCTTAAGCAGATGAGTAGTGATATAGCCTATTTATTAATAGTTTTAGACCATGTTATAGACTCTATTTAGGGTCTGTTATGTGTGTCTAGGCTATGTTTTGAGGTCTTTACAGGTCCATGTACGTTTTGGAGATACTTGTAGATTTTGGAGCATTTAGAGGAGAATAATCCGTAGCTGATCATTGAAGAGAATCGAAGTACGAGATTACCATCGATCAACGATACAACTTAGGCGTCGAGCAATGTCACATGACCAAGATCGGTCGATGTTGTACATCTGCCACCGATCGATGTCCAGTTCGCAGACATCCGACTTTCAAGCCCAATTTAGAGACATGACATAAGATTACAAGATTACCTTTGGACGAGTTTTGACCTAGATTTTAGGGTTTTATATTTATACTTTATGTATTGCACCAAAGAAGGTGTGCTGGTGAGTCTGGTGTGCAAGGTGCTAATAGTATGTGAGTGAGGAGGCTAAGTGTGCTCCACCTCACCATAGTTTTAGGATTTATTTAAGGAGAAGATTCATAACTCCTTAGGGAGATTTGTATTGAAACCCTAATATTTTATCAATGCATTTTATTCAGATTATTATTCTTACTTTAATTATGTCTGAGTAGTTATCAACTAGATTTAGGGTTTATTAATGGTACTGATGGATTAGCCAAACAATATAATTGTTAGGGTCATTATTACATCTATTAATAGAATTGTGTTTATTTCTTGTGTTCTAGAGTAGCTAAATAGAACCCTGATAATAGGATAGTTAGTCGCAAGCGAGAGCATAGTTTACTACTGGAATCTATTATGTTGGCTAGGTTGCTAGAAACAAACGAGAGTTGATTAGTTAATCTAGTGAACTTATCGAATTATGTCATAACGCTTGACTCAAGAAACCATCGATCGACGCAGGATCATTGCCATCGACTAATGGTCATTCTGTGTCAACAAGCGAGAGCTGAGACATTGGACTTAATCAATAGATTAGACGCGCATGCAAGAGCTGGTGTCTTTTACATTAGATTTCGAGTTCCATGATTAAATACCTTTAACTTCTATCTACTATAATCCACTTGCTTGAAACCCTAGATCTAGCATATTTCCATATTTGCATTACTAGCATATTTCTATATTTGCATTATTAGCATATTTCCATATTGCATTATTAGCATAACCTAGCTTACTCTTTAGAAATAAGAAATCTATTGTGTGCCATTGTTCTCTGTGGATTTGATCCCTAAGTACTACACCTGATATCTCTTGACAAGAGTATTATTTTTTGTGTTAGGATTAATGGTTAATTTGACAGTTGTTTCTTTAGGATATTTATACCCTATAGAACATAAGAACACACTCACGTCAAGTAGTCCCCAAAAACATTATTGATATGTGTAACCAGATATTCAAGGATTTAGAGAAGAACAAAAGACAAAGCACACGAACTTCCTCAAAGGGTCCTGACCCAATGAGATGCAGCAAGCAAGAGCAGATCATCCAAGAGATGGGAACAAAAACAACTAAGGTAAGGAAAGAATCTGAGACAAAACTTGGTTGTTGTCTTTCTCTCCTTAATCTGAACTTGTTATCTGTCGTGCTTGTGGTGAACTAACCTGTTTGAACCGGTGTAACCGAGTAGCATTGTTTCAGTGTCTCAGGCCTCAGAAAACTCAGCAGGAGAAGCACAAAGAGTTCACCACGAGAAGAAGTGTTGGAGCAGCCAAACATCACTGAAGCAGAAACTGATGATAAGTCATTCTGCTTCAGTGATGTTTGGCTGCTCCAACACTTCTTCTCGTGGTGAACTCTTTTGTGCTTCTCCTGCTAAGTTTTCTGAGGCCTGAGACACTGAAACAATGCTACTCGGTTACACCAGTTCAAAAAGGTTAGTTCACCACAAGCACGACAGATAACAAGTTCAGATTAAGGAGAGAAAAGACAACAGCCAACATCACCAAGGCGAGATGCTCAGAGCTTTGCGCCATGCGCCATGGCGCACCAAAGCGCTCGCCTTGGACACTTATTTAGTTCTTAAGTTTTAAGCGTTGTTATGGAATGTTGGTTCAAAGTTAGCTTATTAAACCATAGTCTGGTTTATTAGACATTCATCATGGTTTATTAATTTATAAGTGAGTTGGTTCATTACAATAAAGAAAACACACATGGGTTTAGTGTTTCAAACCGGGTTGGGTTATTATTTAGGGTAAATTAGGTTTAATTTTAATAGTCTTCTTCATCTGAACCTGTAACACAACGGCGGCCATGTCATAAAGTTCCCGATTAGAACACATTGAGCGGATTTGAGTTAGGTCAAAACACATTATTTTGATGGAAATCTATAAGGCACGCCTTTCAAGTACTTTTGGCGCTTAGATTTAAGGACAAAGCGCCACCATGGCGAGCGCCTTTGAGAACCTAGCCTCGCCACAGAGGTCCATGGCGGTGGGGCCATTGCCTTGGTGCGCTTGCGCCTTGGTGCAAAAGGCGCTCGCCTTTTAAAACACAGCTCAAGGAGCATTGTAAGTATCTTGTAATGGTTAATTATGTGCCTGATTTACTTGCCAATGTTTTCTTCTGGTGATGTGAAACGATTTGGTCTAGAAAATGTGAAAGAATTTTGTGTTTCAGACAATATTTTTGATCACATGATTCATTCTTTTAAAAACTTGAACTAGATAAAGTCTCTGATCAAAAACGTTTTCACTGTGATCATAACATCAATATTAGTCTTGTTTGAGTTTGAGAAAGTTTATGGAACATAAACAAAGCTTTGATCATCCTGAAAAGTCATTAGAACTTGTTTTGCAACAGCCTGTTTTCTTTTCTAGGAAATCGTTTGATTCATTTGTCTTCAAAGAAAATAGCTTTGTTCTGAATAGTTCTAAGCATAAACTAGACACTAGTGATTTGTTTGAATCCACTTTTGCCTTAGACGAATCTATGGTTAGGAATTTGCATGAACTAAAACCATTTAGAGCTGAAAACGAGTTTGTGTTTGATTATGTTTTGAAACCTACTCGGTGTATGTCCTGAAACTGATAAACCTTGGCATGTTTTGAGATCACTCTTTGAGAATGGTGTTGTTTTGAGCCTTGATAATATCTGTTGTACAACACATTCTTTGATAAACCTGCTAAACCTTTGAAACATGTGATAAGTGATTCTCAGTTTGAGTTTGATCTTTGTGTGTTGTGAATCTGAGAAGTTTGTACATGTATTGAAGTTGTTCTTTAAGAACTATGTATTTCGTGTCTTGTTACTACTCTGGTTTACACATACCTTCTTTGATATGCATATTCAATGTCTGAGGTATGTGCTACATGCTCTAAAGGGGAAATGTTTGATTTTTTATTTAAACAAACATGTCTTGCACATATAATTCTGGATATCTAGTCTATGTTTCGAGTGTCCAGGATCAAACAAGTTCAGTCACAAAGGAGTGTAATAAATGAGATCAGAAACCATGCTTAATCAGCCTGAGATTTGGAGATGGAGTTACTCGAGAAAAATGGCTTCAAAACTCCAAAGAAATTTCTGTTCAAAACTTTTCTTTGTGGTTGGCTTACATAATTTCTTTTCTTAAACCTTTGTTCGTCTCTAACCTCTTTCCTTTTGATGTAGGAGATACATATTGTGGACAAATATTTTTAAAGGAGGAGGGGATGATGTAACCATGGCCGAGCCAGCTGATCATCCACAAAGGACAAACCGGGATGGAAGAAAAGCGAGCATACTGAGCTAAAACCAGCTGAAGTAAGTGTGATTGAGCTAACCAGCTGATGCAGAACTGAGAAAGAGCTGAAACCGGCAGAATAGAGTGTGTTTGAGCTGAAACTAGCTGAATGAGAGTAGATGAGCTAAATTAGCTGAGTGAGCTGAACCAGCTGAGTAGCACTACACAAGGAACGAGCTGCGCTGGATGAGAGTGACACTGAAGCTGCCATGGACCTAGCTGGACAAGTGATTTTGGCCCAAAGAAGAAGATGGGATCAGATTGTTTCTCTCAGCTCAAAAGGATTTCAATACTAAAGTTAAGGATCCATTATCTCTTTCTAATGGATCAACCATGAAATTCAAGTCCAAAAAACCATTTGGATCTGTTTTGGATCAAGTTTCCCAATAAGAAGTGTTGCAGCCCATGGAGAAATCACAACCAATTTATTATGGGTTCGTTTCATGTCATTTTCGACCAGAGCCTTTATCAGATTGTCTATGACCCATTTCACCAAGAAAACATCAAAAATGAGACAAATAATCAATCTTTTCCGTGGGAAAACCAAGAGGCATTCAACAAGTCACTTTTTATGGTCAAAAAGTCTAGTCTTCAGTCTTAGTCTTTGTTTCCTAGTTTCTAAGTCTCGTTTCGGTATATTTTTTGTTGGTTTCTACAATATGTAACCTTATAAAAAGGCCTAATTTTCCAAGAATAAAATCATTCACTCTTTTTATCAAAATCTCTCTAAAAAGCTTGTGATCCTTTGTTCAGTCTCTGAACATCGATTGCTTAGGAGTCAAATCCTCTGCATCTTGCCTAGTGATCACGTCCGAGCGGTGACCTGCTCGATCATAGACTCATCGAAAATTGATTGATATCTCCATCGATCTCTCACTGAAGAATCAGCCTCGTCGCTACATTCTTCGACAATCCATCGATCATTGTTCTGTTTTATCAAGGGAACCCATCACCCCAACGTTTCGATCCAGAGTTCAAACCAAAATCACCCTCAGGTCATACAATAGGGATCAGAAACACCAAGGTTTTCATTAAGCAAATGATAAATCCTCTCCCAGAGAATGCACTCGAAGGTTGATGAAAGGGATAAGCTTTTATCCAAAAGATAGATCAAAGGAATTGTGGGATCGATGGTGCTTCAGTACAAGGCTACGGAAGGCCAAATACTTGTTGGATGGTCATAGTCTGTGAGAGGCATCCCCACTAGTGACCAAGACCAAGGCTTAGGGAGATCACTCTCCTGGCATTACGATATTCCGAAGAACATACGATTCAACTAATATAAAAGTAGAGTTTTATTAAAATGTTGAATGCATAAACAATACAATGCAATACATTTATATATTAGGCTGTGGGTTAGACCAAAGGTCTAAATTATTCTAGAAAATATAAATATAGTGGACTTAACCAAAAAGTAAGACTTGACCGAATTTTGATATTTGTGGTCGCAACCCTCTTCGCCTGGCCGCGTCCTTTTGCATGGTCGACGGTCTCTGAATTGCCGTCCGATTGATATATTATACGACCATGTATTGTATTTTATTGTTAGGCCTTTCTTTCTTTGGACTAAAGCATGATCATATAAGTGATATAT
>CAJHQP010005584.1:0-44862 GCA_905132765.1 Moricandia arvensis | reverse complement strand
ACAAACATAGATTTTAAATATTACTTTTATCAACAATATCAATTTTTACTTTCAAAATGTATCAAAATGACAATTAATTTAATAGCCTCATTTGTTCACTGTCAATTTGTATTAATTTTGAAACATTAAAATCTTGATGTAATTTTATTTTATTTTTTAAATACGTTAAAATATAAAAAGAGAATAGGAAAGCTTTTTTGAATTTAAAAAATATCAATATTTTGAAATTCAATAGAGAGGAAACAATATACTTTAATAAAATGGGTTAAAAGGAGTTTTGGTTTGTTTAGCCGGGTTAAAACTATTTGTTTAATAACTAAACCAATTAAACCACAGGGGCTCTACGTGGTAATTCGAAGTTTCGAGTATTCGGTTTGAGGGAGAATATATTCAAAAATTTTCAATTCATGAGAGAAGAAATTACAGTTGTAAACTATTCTAAGCCGTAGAATTTGCACATAGGTGATATTTGATGTGTGATCTGATGCTTATTAGATGAATAAGTTCTCCGTGGGGGAAAGTGAGCTCGTCACCGCTAACACCTGTCTCTATAAATTTGAAGAAAACTTAGAAATTGCCGTGAGAGGGTACATTATTTAATGGGGAATTTGCTATAAAGAGCACAAAACGAAAACTGATGGTTTTGTCCCCTTAGGCCACCAAATCAAATTTGTCACTTTTGGAACGAAGCAATTACCCTTATTATGTAATAAAAAATTCTACATTTTAGTTTACATATTCAAAAAAAAAAAAAGTATATATTATGATATTATAATATATATATTTATTTTGTTTTAGTATTTTAATAATAGTATATTAAATTATGTAGTAGAGAAAAATATTTATATAAGAAAATATTTTGGTAGTTTAAACAGTGATATTTAAAATAGTAAGTTATAAAATAGATCTAAAGTATGTCAGTAAATCAGATCTACCATCTACGGTCACTTAGAAGTGACAATCCGACAAACAATATAAAGATGCTAATATAAGATAGTAGAATGCGAAATCTACACCAAAAACTAAGCTTACTATCACCAACGTGAGATGTCAGGCTCTACCACTTCTCTTATATTCTTTGTTGTGGTTTTAGAATCTAATGTATTGTAAGCAATATCAGTTTATCTACTCTTCTCATCAAACACATTCGTCCCGATTCTCTTCTTTTTTATCGTATTTCAGTGGTATACTCTTATCTAAGTTACATAGTATATTACTACTACGTCAGAATGTAGATACTAGAGATCTAGTAACTAAAAATCCCCAAAAATCTAGTTAAATAAAATGGTTATTTTCTAAATATGTAAAATATTTTCTTCCTTTTGTTAATTTTTGAAACGGTTAATTTCCACTTAACCCACTGTCATTTCATTCCGTTCACGCACTGCATCTTAACAGTTGTACAGTGAATATATTCCTCTCTTTTGTAGTTCTCCGAGTTTGAGGCATTAACAAAAATAGATGATGGTACATATATGCTGTCTGATGGTTTGTGGCAATCGATCCACAAACAATGGATGGACGATTTTACTATGTTGATGAGAAAAGGAGGTAGACGTACTTACTTTGGACACAAGTGCTACTTCGAGAGATGAAGACCTGTATATGTGTGATGAAGACTTTCTAATCGATATAAACATGGTCAATATCGCGAGCTGAGTTACTACCTTCTTATGTTAATCAATAGGCATTGACTCTCACCACCTGTCTATCATAAGCAATGATAGGCAGCTCACAAAATGTTTCTTTACAGTATGTGAAGCAAGCAGAGCTTCGACCGCGGTATGTGTGTGTGCATCTCCATCGAAGGTGAGTCCAAGCCATATGCAAATTCATTTTGACTGAATGCAGAAAAGCTACTGAGTCGCCCAACAGAGAGCAAGGGTATGAGGTTGATCGTGAAACCGGAGTTGAAGCAGAAGAAGATATTGAGGGTCTACAGTGGCAAAGTGGACAGTGATGCAGACGAAAACGGTAGTGACACAAACGAGAGCAATGAAAGGGTGCTTCACTTTTCTTTGTGGATGCTTGTGAAGAAGGGTCATATGTTTGAGTAAGCAAAGAAGTGACGTTTTGAAATACACATTCCCGAAGAATGTGTCGTTATGACACATAACTGATATAAGCTGTTGTTCAGTTCGGATGAAAAAAGTGTGATGGTTACATTCGTTGTGCGCGATATCAAGAGTTGCAGCTGGCGAGTGTCGCTGCAGAGTGGGATTGACAACTGTTTTTCATATATTTATTATCAAAAAGTATAAGTCTGATCGATCTCATGTGCTCCGAATCAGAAAGGAACGGCGTTCTGATTCGGACAGCACTTCAGCCAAAACAGATTTGTGTCATCTGATTATGGCGATAAGTATGAAAGCGTTGGGAAGGGCCGAATCTCAATGATGCTGAAGAGAGATTATGCGTGTTCAGAGCGCATTCGGTGTTAGAGATATCATATTCCATTAGCATATGATGCACGTGAGCTGGATGACAATCGCGTACAGTGGAAAGGTATTCTAGACGACAAGTTTTGCATCTCAGCACTACTATGAACATGCTAGAGTGGAGAGCTAATCCAGCGTCACACTACCTCGATAGCACTGATGATAGATGGAGATTCGAGATTCCTCTTCATCTCTTGTGGCCAGGCGAGTGTATGCGGTTTTTAATATCCGTATTCAAGAGTTAGCTGTTAGTGGATAATACTTTTTTTTGAAGAGCAATAATACAAGGAGTATTACTGGTTGCACTACTGAGCTTAGATGAGAATTCAATATGATCCGATGGCATAGGGGTGTCAACTCTGAGCAATGACCGCTCGCGGGAATGGTGTGTATGAGAGGAACTTAATCTAATGTGATCAGTCGCTGACAGAGCATATAATTTAAGGCTTTTGTGTCTAACGATGAGGAGAATCCGCTCAATAGCTAAAGCTTTAGCAACTGTTTACCACTCAAACTCATCATGGAATCTGCATACACATTGCTGTCTAAGAGTGTCAGCATATTACGAAGGGTAAAAGGTCTGGCTGGTCTGGTCAGCGCAGAAAGGCTTCAAATAAATCTTGATCGCCGTTGCTGATTATTAATACAGACATTTTTCACTGCTACTTTGCTCTATTAGTCATACGCATATTTGAAAATAACCAGTAATAAAGCCGATCTGAGAGCGAAGTGGGCGATGTTGTCAATTTCAGGTTGCAGTTATGATATTATGAGCATAATAACCCTGCGGAATAACAGATAAATTCGGCTTTGCGCTCTGCAAATGAGAGTGTCCAGTCGAATACCTTTGTAGAGCAAACGCATTAGGCGAGATGATGACTCGCAGGTTCTGAGTTGAACGTCGTCTAGAACATAGTTCTAAGCATTCACATCCAATTGCACATTCCGTGGAGAGAGAGATTGACAGAAGGACTGGAGAAGGGATAAAAAGTTTAAGTTTCCAGTTGAGGTGATGACACTATTTTCTGGCATTAGAGGAGACAGTTTTGATTGCGATGGTCGAACTGGTCAGACGCACATGTTTGCTGTGGGAATTTGATGTGTTGAACAATCCAGTGCATGCACGAACCATCAAAGCAGACTTTGACTGTAGGCAACAAACGCACACATTCGACTAACAACCTTATACACCACTGCCTCATGAGAACTCTGGCTTCATGAAGAAAGCCAGTTTCATCCTAATCCTATTAGTGTCCCAGGAAGATTTCTTGCGATTGTTCCATCGCACGTGCAGAGAGTCGAAAGTCCGTTCCTCACGCTGAGCACATAGACGTATGTGCAGGTAGATAGAGGAAACGCAGATACGAGACTGTTGAAGACAAGATGCGATTCTGTCTAAGAGAACTCAAGGATCTCTAGAGCCGCGAAATGCAGTCGCTGTGCGATTCCTGTGGTCATGGAAATCACAACAGAGAGGACATGTGATAGAGAAATATAGACTAGTACCTTTAAGTTATAGTTTATTGCTTTATGCAAAGTCGTATTCGAGGGAGTTGTCTTGACTTAGTATGCTGACTACTATCGTATGTGTGGATTTAAGGAACTTGTTTAGTGCAACTGTTTGATATTGTTATGAATTATATCGATTCAGGGAACATCAACGATGTATAGAGCATCGCTCAAGCTTTAAAGATCTTAAGACTGATGAGATTGTAAGCTATGAAACTAATTGAAACAAGACAAGTTTCTAATTCATGTAGCAATCTATGTAAATCACAAGAGAAACAGCAGCAAGTCAGAGACAATAGAACACCATGACAAGATCAATCCACATTGGAACGCAAAGACATAAACGTACTAAGTGAAGGCTATCGGATGGAGTCCAACACACAAACCAACTTCTTCTGTGCAGCTTTCCTCTTCAAACTGGCATTCTTATACGGATCATCCTCCATTTGGTCTTCAATGTCTCGCTTGATGCTTGATGAATGAATTGAATATTCTTCAAACAGCAGCCTCATGACCCCACTTAAATAAATGCGTTGGTCGATTTACTTCACTGACTCAAACCGCATAAACAATGATAGATTGAAGATGATATACGGATGATAAGTGCATAGTATATATGACCTACCTTTACCTCACCAATCTCACATCTGAGAGGCTTATGTATGATTCTCTCTGTTTTGAAACGATACATGACGAATAACCTTTCCACACCAGCATAATGCAACGTGATCCCGACGCCGAAAGCGAGCTCAGTTTTCCCATGGTCAGTATTATTGTGTTTGCGAATGAGGAACAAGAACAACTACAGGAAAATAGAAGCGATGGATATAATTTAGGTTTGATACCGTTTAGATGATAGAAGATCATGATTTATGATAGGTCTTTTGTAGGGTAAAGAGCGATGGGCCATAATATATGGTTGAACTCATTATAAGGTATGAGTATCTAGGGTATAGTTTATAGGGCGTTGATTTTATAAGATTAAGACATATGTGTTGTATGTCCTTTGTTGCCGAGTTAGGGTGTTGACTCGATTTTAGGAGATAGCTTAGATGATATTTGCTATTTTATCGATTTAGGATATAGATTTGAGATGTAGTTTATCATTTGTGGGTATAGCTTGATGATGTATTTTATTGTTTAGACATAATTTGTGTTTTTGTAGTTTTATCGTTTAGGGTATAGCTTGAACTCGTCTAGATAAACCAATTACAATTTACAGTTGAATAAACCTAAAGTAAGACCCAAAGTGTTAAAAACTTGTTTATCATCCAAAGTAACCTAAAGTAAGACCGAAAAGTGTTAAATAAAACCTTGTTCATCATCCAAATGCGACCTAAAACAAAACCCAGTTGACAATTTACTTATTGAATAGAATTCATACAAATTTCCACAACAGGATTTGTAATAGTTTTTGGAGGAGAGTGATAACGCGTGCCATTCTCTCCATAAGCTCAGGGTCATTAGCCGCTTCCCACAGGTCATAAGCATCTTCTGCCGGCTTCAGCGATTATTGTTCGTCGTTCACCAAGGCTAATTCCAGCCTAGAAGATGGCATTCAATTTGATTCACGCCTATACTCAACAATAGGTGCTACTTCTTGTTTAGGAAGGGCATTTGGGGCGTAACTGACATCATATAGCAAGACGTTGAACTGCTTCTTGTTCGCCGTTGACTGCACAACTTTCACAATTCTAGGGATGAGTATGGCAAATGGCTCCACGTCCTTGTTGTGTTTCATTCCCCCACAGTCAAAAACCTCTATCGAACGAGTTACAAAGTTGACACACATAGAGATCCAGTGGTTACCGTTCACATTAAGGGGCACATACATTTGATTGACGTCAAGATCCCACATATGTCATGTTCGTCCATGTGCAGGAAGTTCACCAATGCCGTATTGTTCTAGTACTCTTTGTACTCTGATTTTTTTCTTGTTCTTCAAAAACTCTTTGTAAGATTTCTTTATTTTAGTACTAAAAATGCAGCTCATGAAGGTTACTTTATCTGGATACCATCGTCGCAGCGAGTCCTCTCACAGAATATTTACATCATAGCATCAATTTCCTGAAAGTTTTTTTAAAATACAGTAAGTTGATGACCAAAAATGATAACAACCTAAATTTACAACTCACGTGATTCTTTAGCCACAATTCCGGTCCCATTACACGTGCTGCTAACTCACTTGTGTACATAGAAGGTCCAATCTTGAGGTCCCTGAAATGAAAAATTATATTTAAAAACTGAGATAAAAGTAACTCAACATTAACAAAGCATAAGCCAACTTACTTGAAATTAATGACCAATTCCACGAGTTTGGCCCATGAATCCTCCGGTACAAAACACTAATGAGTAATCACTATCATTAATCCGCCCCTGAGTTGATTCAACATCTTTCAGAGTAGTGGTCTCCAACTCGAAAGCTTAAATGAACACAATGGAGTTACCATTGAATTGGTTCTTTGGACTTGAGTTTTTGTGATGGATCAAAACCTTGAATATGTGATTCTTGAGAAAGGTGTCCCATGGCATGTTGAAAATAATCTTTAGTGCTCACATCTACATTGATATTCGATGATATGACAAATTAATTGTCATTCAATTTCTTCAAATAGTCCAACATACATCATTTTGAACATCCTGTTAATAAAAAGTAAGCATAGCATTAATACAAAGGTTTTTCATACAAAAACATAGCAAATTACATAACAAACAACAAACACATAGCAGTGTACATACGAAAACAACACACATATGTGACATAAGAAAATACTAGCCGATATGGGTACATATCATACAAACACATTTCGCAAGGTCATTACCCAAGAAAAATTACAGATCCTCATTTTTTTGGTTTACCTTCCTTACTGGACGAGTGCTACGAAACGTTTGAAGTATCCACACTCCTGAGATGCTTTGCCTTGCCTTTGCCTTTGCCTTTTCCGTTGTTGCTGACCGACAGGACCATGAGTATCAGGTTGCTTTTCCTTGGTCTATTTCCCACTTTACCAAAAGATGATGAAGGACCAGAAATCTCAGATATGACTTGGTATTTTCCCACTTTGTCTGCACTCATAATCTTCCTCAGTTGTTTTCCTTGATTTGCACTATTTCATTGTCGAGCTTATCAAATTGTCCTTTTGCACCGTCTCTTTAAAGAGTTGAAGGAAGCAGGTGAACAAAACCTTCAATGAAGCTCTTGAATTTCACCTGATAGCACCACCACTATGTTCAGCCGCCCGTTGACAAAGCAGTTGTTTCTTTCGAGACTCGAAACCAGGATCATTTACTTTGCGCTTTCCCCTCTTTTTAACACTAGTGGGCTCCTCCAGTTGTGTTTCTGTGACATCTTCGGCCCTCAACATCTTCCTCTGGATCAGAAAGGTCTAAAGTTGAAGGCAGAGCCTCTCTTCCCACATGAATTGCGTCCAATCTTGTTTCTCATTGATCAGACGCACAATTCGACCAACTCTTTCGTCATTCTTTTCATCCTCTCTAACAAACACATCATCCTCAACCACATCAGCATTCCCAGAAGCAGATATAAAAGGGAACACCTTCTCCCTGACAAAAACAAACAAGATATACTTAAACCTAAATAATTGATAATTGAAATCATATAAAACGAATATAAGATATATCTTGTTGAAGTTTGACTCTAGGTTTATGATATCTTGGTAGATACTTTTTCACTTCCAATCCAATTCCTACATCTCACTTTGGTGATGTTTCCTCTGAGCTTTTTACCCACCAACGTCCCAATGTCTGGGATTGCCTCCATAAGCCAAATCTGAAATGCATAAGAGAATCCATCCAACACATAATTGTTTTTCATATGCAAATTGGCCCTTGCTCTGAGTATTGATGCTATCAGTTCATCATAAGCACGAAGACCCCAAGGATACATCCGCATCTTATCAAAATCCATCACCAAGCAGATGTATGCTTGAGGGATATTGCACCTTCTCATCCTTAGCAATGATGAATCCATGGATAATGCACAAGTACACTAGTCTTAGCCTATCCACGAACAACCACTTGTTACACTCTCCAAGGTGCACCGTCCTGATACTCAGTCAGTTGATCTTCAGATTTTGTCTCAGCACCTTGCTCCAGAACCCCTTGTCATGCTTAAAACTATCAAACTCTATCTCTGGTTCTTCTTTGCACTTGAGTCTAGTGACAACATGAAATTCTTGAATGGAAAACCGAAGAGGCCTCCTAGCAAATACAAACCACAACTCGTGAAGCTTGGCACCTTCAGCTGCTTGCATATGAAGCTGTGAATCACCTTGCCTGAGTATATAAGATTGTTCTCATTAATTGCAAGAATCGGACCGAAGACATGGTATTTCAAAACTTCCTCATACTCCTCCTTGAGAGCAATCTTCAATATATCCAGAATTGAACGTTTACATGTGTTGTTTATCTTATCAATAAGAGTCTCAGATCCTTCTTCAAGAATGCGTTTTGGGAACTCGTAAGCCATGCCTGTAAACCAAGAAAACAATTACTTCTTCTCGTTAATCATTATGTTAAAAAGAATCCAGAAATAATAAACAACCCAAACATAATGCTAGTCATCAATTCAACCGGAAAACTAATAGACTATTTGAATTATAACTCACAATCAAAGCAACCACAAACTACAATCAAATCCATAACCATGCATCAGCTTGATTTTTTAAAAACTCTAATCTCTTCCTAGTACAAGCGTAGTAACAAAACATACAAAGAACATGACAAATCTAAAAAGGGATCTTGAAAACCTAACCTTTAACTTTTGGGAACCAAAGTGAAGGAGAGAAGAGGAAGCATGACGTGAAGCTAGAAGATCCGTTAACAGGAACGAGAGCTTGTTCCACTGATTTTCGCCGGCGAAGATTACAAACTGAATTGTAATCGGCTTTTTAAGGAGAGCAGATGAAAGAAGGTGGAAGAATAAAAGATGTGACGACGACTAGGAGCTCTTCGGTGATAGAAGACACGCCGGGAGAAAGGAGATGGCGACTTGAGAATTGTCAGAGAAAAAGACGAAGAGAAGACGAAGAGTTGTGTTTGGTTTTTAACAATAGTAAAAAAATGTTAAATATCTAAATTTAATTAGGTTTCTTTTTAATAATTATTACATTGTATTTAAAAGTTAATTAGAAAGGACTAATATGTTTTTATTAATATTTGTGCTAAAGGGACAATCATTTGGTCCAAAATTCATATGGGACAAAACCATAGTTGTTTTGTGCTCTTTTAGAAAAAAATCCTTATTTAATTACTCTTTGATAACTAGGTCTCTTATTCAAGAATCACATTTTATAGAGGTTTATTTCTTTTTGTAGAGAAATGCACCATATTTTTTACGGGCGAATTCTAATTTTACTTGATATCAAATTTAAATTTTAAATATGATTATTTTCATAAATATTCTAAATTTATGATAAAAATTACATTAATATTTTTAAATCATTTATAAATATTAAAAAATTATAAATTTAACCATGTTCACCCTAAAATAATAAACCCTAATTTATAAACCCAAATGTTAAAATACTTTTGAATGCATGTATTTTTGCAAAATAGTATCCAATTTATAAAATTTAAAACAATTTTTCTTTTTGTTCAGAAGAAAATTTTTCTCTTTTTTTACCTGTAGACTACAGATTTTCATATTTGCTTATCCAAGAGTATGAAGGGATAGATTTCTTTACACTCAAAAGTTGTAAGCTAGTTTTAAATTATGTAACTGTAACCAACTCCGTACTCATAGTTTATAGATGTTTTGAAGCAAATATGTTCTCTACGACGGATTACATATCTCTTTCAACTAAGCATTTTCCTCAACCAACTCAAAAGGCATTTCGTTTGGCAAGAAAATCTTGTTAACTGAATTTGAAGTATGTAAAAAACAAAAATTCTTTCGTAGTCTTAGACGATCATTCGTTTGGTATTTAGTATTCTATAAACGAAAAGACAAATAGATCCAGTATTTTTGAAAATCAACTTGTGTATACTATATGTACTATTTCACGCACTACAAGAAAACACAAGTTTAACAACAAAATTTTACGAGGAAGTTACTTCTTCGTAAGTGTACAAGTGCATTATAAGGAATTTTACAACGAAAAAAATATTCGTCGTAATGTCCTTGTAACATTACGAGGAAAACATTTCGTCGTAACGATACAATGACATTACGACGAATATTCTTATTCGCCGTAAAGGCCTTGTAATGCTAGAAGAACTTTACGACGAAATATATGTTTGTTATGTATGGTGAAAACGTGTTTATAGTGTGCTTTAAAAAAGTAGATTTGTTGTAAAATCATTGTGAGAAACTTGTAAAAGCCTAGTAAATGGTTTCCTTATAATTCTTTGTTATATCTTCACCTACCAGATTCAAAAATTTCATATATATATATATGTATGTATGTTCATTCTCATCATAACATATCATACAAACGAAAAAAAGAAAAGAATATAAAAAATGTCGGATGGTAGAAATATTTATGAGTTACAGAGTTAGATGTATACGCACAAGGATGCTAATGGTAGAGTGGCCGATGTATTTCTCAGGGAGCTAAAGACATTCATGTACTAGGCATGCCAGTACGCCGATCATGCGAGAAAGTGGTAAGATGTTTTGTCCATGTCGAAAGTGCAAGAATTCAAAATTTACCCATAGTGAAACTGTATGGAAACATTTATTAAACATAGCCTTTACACCACATTACTATATTTGGTTTCAACATGGAGATGATTATGGTGATTATGAAGCTAGTAGTAGTAATAGTAACTTTCAAGATACTGGTAATAGGCATGAAACATATCATTTACATAATGAATATAGTCACCATCACGAGGAATAAATGGTAGATTATGATACGGTCCATGACATGATTATTGATACATTTTTACCTGAAACCACTAGAACAATAGCTGCTGAAAGTGAAAATGTTGAAGAAGCAAACTTAGATGCGAAAATGTTTTATGAGATGTTAGCTGCTGCAAATCAACAAATCTACCTTGGTTGTAGAGAAAGTCTCTCTAAATTGTCTCTAACAGCTAGGATGATGAATATTAAAATAGATCATAATTTACCTGAGAATTGCATGAATGCATTGGCCAAATTGTTTAAAGAGTATTTGCCAGAAGACAACGTGTCAGCTTGATCTTATTATGTGATTCAGAAATTGGTTTATAGTATTGGGTTGCCTTGAGAGATGATAAATGTTTGCATCGACAACTGCATGCTCTACTGGAGGGATGATGAGAAGTTAGAAGAGTGTTGTTTCTGCAAAGAAGGCCACGATTCAAATTGCAAGGACGTGGGAGGAATAGGGTACCATACCAAAGGATGTGGTACCTACCAATTACATATAGGTTGAAAGATTATATCAATCTCAGAGGACTGTCGGAGCGATGAGATGGCATGTTGAACATGTCCAGAGGGATGGCAAGTTGGCTCATCTGTCAGATGCAATAGAATGGAAACATTTCAACACGGTACACCCAGATTTGAAAGAAATATTCAGAATGTCTATCTTGGTTATGCACAGGTGGATTTAGTTTATTTGGAATATCTGGGAGACAATATTCTTTGTGACCAATCATTCTTACGCCGTACAACCTGCCACCGGAGATGTTCATGGAACAAGAATTTCTATTATTGACAATATTAGTCCCTGGTACAAAGCATCCAACACGGTCGCTAGATGTTTTTCTTCAACCATTGATACAAGAGCTGAAGGACTTATAGTGGACAGGGGTGAGGACGTATGATTGTTCTTTGAAAAACTAATTTACGATGCGAGCAGTTCTGCTATGGACTACAAGTGACTTTCCTACTTACGGGATGTTGTCTGGATGGAAAACACATGGAAGGTTATCTTGTTCATATTATCTTGGAATGACATATTTTTTTAATTGAAACATGGTAGGAAGACATGTTGGTTTGATTTTTATCGTCGATTTCTTCCCATTAGTCATCCATACCGAAGAAACAAAACATTGTTTAGGTACAAAAGAGTGTCGGAGACAATCCTCCTCCATATTTAACTAGAGAACAAATCGAACAACAACTTGATCACTAAGGAGCTTTGGAAACTGTTCCTCGTGGAGGGAACTGACATGTTTGTACAAATATATCTGATGGGTATGGGGTCACTCACAATTGGCACAAGAAAAGTATATTTTGGAGATTCCTTACTGGAATGATCTTCTTTTGCGGAACAACCTCGATGTGATGCATATAGAGAAGAATTGTTTTGAGAACATCGTGAATACAATACTAAATATTCAAGGAAAGACAAAAGACAACAAAAATTCATGATTGGACTTACCTGATATTTTCTCGAGAAGTGAGTTGCATATCAAGAGCCAATCAAAATATTCCATTTCTCATCTTTTAATTGTCATTAGAAGCAAAAAAGAATTTTTTCAAATGGGTGGCATCAAAAGTGAAGTTTCCTGATGGTTATGTTTCAATCCTCTCAAGATGTGTTGAACAAGGTCAAAAGTTCTCAGGAATGAAGAGTCATGATTGTCATGTGTTTATGCAACGAATACTTCCATTTGTTTTTGCCGAGCTGCTTCCAACAAATGTACATGAATCACTTGAAGGTAAAATATTTTGATTACATAATAATTATGTTATGATATGGTTAACTATGATATATATGGGGTCTTTTTGCAATATATAGGCATTAGAGCATTCTTCAGGGACTTGAGCACATGTACGTTCAAGGAAGATGACATGCAACAAATCCATGAGAACATTCTGATCTTAATCTACAACTAGAGAAGATATTTCCTCCTGCATTTTTTGACGTCATGGTACATCTAGTTGTCCACCTCCCATACGAGGAATTGCTTCGTGAATCTGTTCATTATGGATGGATGTATCCTTATGAGCGTTTGTTGGGAGTTTAACTGTAGAAACATCGCACTTCACATCATACTACTTCGAACCAGCAGTCCGCAATAGGAAGAAGGTTTATAGAAGATATGATGATGGTGGAGTCGTCCAAACATATGCAGTTGACGGTTGTTCTTGACATTTTCTACCAGATTGGACGGTTTGGTGGTAAATTGAAAGAAGTTTGGTGGTCTAGTGGAAGATGATAAACATAGTGCCCACATTTATATTCTGCTCAACTATGAGGATGCAGTGACGCGTTTGTTTGAAAGATTAATATATATTGTTTTTAAGTTATATATTAAGCTATTAATGTTTTTGAAATTATTTATAAATTGTCTATTTTTTGCAGCTTGCTTGTTACACCAAGTTGAAGAAGCAATACTAGGAATATCCGAAACTGAGATGGAGAAACAGAAAGGATCAACACTTTGTCAAATGATTAAATACTCAGGTACTTTATCTGGTAAACACTATAGTATAATATGTATTTCTAACGTGTTATTTTTTTGTAGGTAGATTATGATGATCCACACTACCCGGTATGGTTTCATGATTTGGTCTTAGCTCATTAGCAAAGGTGACCACATCACCTATGTATTTCACACGAGGTTTGAGTATGGAAAGACAACGCCACAATAAGTATTATAGAGGTGTGTGATAGCGAAACAAACTTTTATGAGATTTTGCAGGAGATTATTGAAGTTGAGTTTTATGGGGTTACTGAAGTTGAAGTGTGTTCTCTTCAAGTGTGAATGGTTTCGACCCCGTTCTGAACATAGGTACTTCGGATTAACTTATTCATTGTTGTCTATGTCAATTCTAGAAGAAGATACAACAAATTCAAGCCTTTCATCTTAGCTTCTCAAGCTTGCCAAGTTAGCTTCATTCCATACCCAAGCCGTAGAGATTCCGGAATAACTTGGTTAGCGGGCTATCAAAATTACTCTTAATGGACGAATAATTTCTAGAGGAGAACCAAATCGTCTCAGATTGGAAGGAAAAGTGGGAGTATTACGGCTATGATGCCAAACCAACCGAGCTCACGAAAGAAGTATGGACGCCTCATCACCTATTGGAAGCTACCCGGCTTGGTCCATACAGTTTCTCTGCTTCCGTAGGACGAAGGATGCAGATGGTAACTTAACCCATGCTTTTACACAACCGGGCAAAACCCCCACGCCGAAGTTCGTCTACGAATTGTAAGTTTTATTAATTTTATGTCTATTTTTTATTTTTCTTAATTATTATTATCTTATATAAAAATTAATAAACTTTTCATTTTATATGATTTTGTAGGCTAAGAAGACCGGAGTGATGTCATCTTTGTCTGATTTATTCAAGATCACTCACCAGAAAGCGAGCGAGGATTTTGTAGATCCACGGTCGGAGAAGCTCTTTCACGACGTCGCTGTTCGGGTTGAAGAGCGTGAGACACAGCTAACCCAATAGTCTACTGATGGACATCCCCGTCAAAATTTCTACACATGATGTTGACAAGATCTTCGAAGAGATAAATTTTAGAAATATTTTTATATTTTAATTTTATAATTTCAGTTAAAGTATTTCATTTTAATTTATAAATATTTGTACTAAAGGTCGCTCCAAGAAATAAGGGGCGGACGATAGGAATATGATTCGTTAATGACGTCCCAAAGGTGACTTCGTCTTACTCGTCGAGCCGGGATGAGAAGAATGCTCGGCTGAAGGCTCAAGTGGACGACCAACAGGTTCGTTTGCAGTCTCTAGAGGATCTTCTCAATGTTATGGCGGTTGGAAAACCTGCTCTACAAAGAGCATTGGAGGAGAGATGTCGGAATCTCAGCGGACAAGCGCCTCATGTAGACAAGCCTCGAGACTTTATGGAAGGAAACGAGACCTCCAACAACTATTTCGACAATGTCGAGCTTTAGTTTTTTTTTTGTTTTAGATATTTTCATTTTGAGTTATAAATTTAAATATTATTTAATAACTTTATATGTTCAGTTTTTATATTTAAAATTATTTTAATTTTGAATATTTTAATATAGTTTATTAATAGATTTTGTTTTATTAAACTGTCCTTTAAAATCCTCGTAAATTTTACAAGGAATTTAGAATGAGGAGCTTGTAAAGTCCTCGTAAAATTTACAAGGACTTTACATGGAATTCCTTGTGCATTCCTCGTGACATATTACGAGGATTTAACAAGTTATGACATGTAAATAATACAAGTATTTAGGGAGCACTTAAATATTACAAGGCATTTACGATGACTGTTTACTAGGAAAGTACGACGACAGTTTTCCTTCTCGGTTACAACGAAATGTATTCATTGTAAACATTACAATGAAATTACAACGAATCGTGCATTACAACGAACGTTTTACAATGAATCACGATTCCTAGTTAATTCGTCGTAATGTCCCCATTACGACGAATTAACAAGGAAATATGCCCTCGTAATAGGGCCGTTTTCTTGTAGTCACGTATGGATATTAAAAAAATGGAAGCTAGAAAACCAAAAAGAAAATGTGAATCTGTTATATAATTAATCTTTTAAAAACATTGAAATAATAATAATATTTCATCAAAATTTTACTTCATTAAAACAAAATCACAATATAAAACTAATCTTTAGTTAAGGTGCAATTACTATTTTTGAAAAAAGTAATTTGTATTTTTATATTTTCAGTAGCGATAATAATTTCAAATTGAATCTAATTAAATTGATTCATAAAAATAAATAATTAGTGATATATTTCAGGAAAACTAATATCTATATTCATCTTAAAAATTCAAGATTTTGATTCAAGCTTACGATTCTTGGTGAGTCAATTTCTTTTGAGTTTTTGTGTGCTTGGGGAACAGTTCTGTGTGCTAAGGAAGTTATCGGGTCGACGAGCTATTTTCCCACGAGAAGTATCATATAACATCAGATCCCCACCAAACTATGACCTAGTGTCAAATCTCCACGATTTGAAAGTTATGAACTTATTTCTCCACGAATTAATAATTTTGAATGTAATTTTTCCTCTACCGATGCTTCGAAACTTAATTACCCATAAACCATGGTTTTATTTGGTTTATTTTTAACCAAATAGTTTAAACCGACTAAACCAAACCAAAATTCAATTAAAACAATTTTTATTAAAGAATATTGTTTATTTTCTTGTTGAAATTTTAAAATATAGATTTTTTGAATTCAAAAAAAGATTTCCTAATTTTTTATAATATTTTTTTTCGTTTTTAAAAAATTTAAAATACAAAATTACATCAAAAATTTTATGTTTACAAAATTTAATAAAATTACAATGAAAACAATAGGCTTATTAATTTCTGTATTTTTTGAACTTTGAAAGAAAAAATTAAAATTTGATAAAAGTATATGTCAAAATCTATGTTTTGTTGAATTTTGAAGTAAATCAATTTTTTTTTTAAAAAAAATAGATTTTTTTGACATATATTTTTATCAAAATTTGATTTTTTTCTTTCAAATTAAAAAAAAAAGAACAAATTTAACAAGCTTATTTGTTCATTGTGATTTTATTAACCTTTATAAAAATGAAATCTTGATGTAAGTTTTTTCTTTTAAATTTCAGAAAAAACAAAAATATAAATCTAATACAATATTCATTTATAAAAATTGTTTAAAATGAATTTTGGTTTGGTTTAGTCAGTTTAAACTATTTGGTTAATAATAAACCCATTAAAACCCCGGTCTATGGATAATTAAGTTTCGAAGTATCGATTCGGGGAGAAATACATTCGAAATTGTTAATTCGTGGAGAAATAATTTTGTAACTTTCAAATCATGGAGATTTGACACTAGGTCATAGCTTGGTGGGGATCTGATGCTATATGATACTTCTCGTGGAGAAATAGCTCGTCGACCCGAAGTTATCTCACTAATTTAAGGTATGAAATCAATTTTTTTCCAGATTTGTTCGCGTAGACGACTTTCGTGTAAGTCTTCTGGACGTAGAAGACTTACACGGAAGTCGCCTGGTCAATGCAGAGGTTAGTTTTGTAATTGACTTTTATATGTATTTTGAGAGACGAATTATCTGAAAGTCGTCTGATTTTCTTTGTAAACAAAAAAATCTCAAAAGTACCACCGAAGACTTCCTCGTAAGTCGTCTAGGATAAACATGTTAGTTTTGCATTTGACCAAATTGTGTCAGAAATTTGACTTTAACTAGAAGACTTCTAAGATTACTTTTGCAATTAGAAAATAAAACTTAGATATTTAATTTTACTCAGATGACCTACATGTAAGTCGTCCGCCAGACGACGTACGCGGAAGTCTTCCAAAAATTGTTTTTGATATTCTAGTCAAACCTTTGTATCACAGAAGATTTCCATGTAAGTCGTCTGACGGACGAGTTACATATAGGTCGTCTGAGTAAAATTAAATATTTAAGTTTTATTTTCTAATTGAAAAAAAGTAACCTAAGACGACTTAGATATAAATCTTCTAGTTATTATTAAATATTTTTTTAATCCAGATGAATTATAAGTAAGTCGTCTGGTAAAAGTCAAATTTCTGACACGATTTGGTCAAATGCAAAACTAACTTGTTTATCCTAAAAGATTTTTTTGAGTTATTTTTGAAAAAAGCCATTAAAAACTAAAAATAAATAATTTATTAATATATAATATAATATTAAATGTACTTCTAATTAGTATTTTTTATATTTTAATATAATATAAAATGATATATACTATACGTATAATTAAATTTTTAAAATAAATATAATCCGATAGTTGAAACACTAAATATTTTTATACCAACTATGTATTATAATAAATATAAAGTTAATAAAATAATTTTATTATCTTTAAAAACCCCAAAATTTTAGTCTAAGAAAAACTAATTTTTTACTATAAAAATAAAAACGTAACCAATTCATATATATATACATATAATTTCTTATTAAATTGAAAATTTCTAAGATAACTATATATATATATTAAAGTGTGGAAGCACTATGATCTAGTAGTCAAAGTGTAAAAGTTTTTACATCAAATTTAAGGTTTGATTCACAAATAATGTAATTAATTTACAGATTATATATGCACGGGTTACCGAAAATTTTAAAGTGATGCAAACATAGTTGTTCGTGTTGTCATGTGTTACAGAAATAGTATTTCCATCGAAGATTTCATATATGTAGAACCGTTCGTCGATCCAAGTGTTATAAAGAGAGCTACATCATAAAATTATTTGTTGTTTGTGAAGTTGTTTATCAATATAATATAACATATGTTACATATAGTTAATCATTATATATAGTATGAACATGGACTATATGATGATGTAAATGATGAATTTACCGTTGTTAAGAAAAATCTAGTCAGGCTTATAGAGGAGTTTTAGAAAGATGAGTAACTTAACGAAGAAAATGTTGTTAACCACCAGAAAAAAAAGATAGGGGTTTAAGCAATTTAAACCCACGTCAATGATTGGGCCACTAATCATCAAAAAACCCCACGAGATTTGATATTAATCCAACTAGATGGTTTTTGCGCTTATGCGCAAAAATGATAACTCTAAAAAGATATTTTATTTTTAATTTATATTTTTATTATATTTTCTTAAGTTCATTAATTTTTTAAAAGTACAAAGTAATCATTTGTAAAAAAATTTATTTATAATTTGATTGTATTTGGATTATTTAAATTAAGAAATTATTTTAAATTTTTTAAATAATAATTTTATACTATTTCATTTATTTTAAGAATAAATTTTATAAAAAAAAAATTTGAGCTAAAAATCTTAATTATAAAATATATTTAGTAAAATTAACGAATCAGATACTAATCACTCAATTAAATTATTTTATCGTAATATATTTTAAATACAATTCAATAATTTAGAAACAGGATTATGTTTATTTTTACATAATTTCATTGAGTAATAAAATTTGGTAATAATCTTTATCTAAGATTTAAGTTATTTTTCTTATAATTTTTAAACTATGGTAACTACCATATATTTATTTTTTACATTTGAATTTTTGTAATTGAACTTTATGTCATAATTTTATTAAACCATGTCATAGTTACATAGGATTCATGTCATCATTTTTAATAGGACATTTCATCATTTATTTGTTATAATGATTATAGTGAATACACTTAAACAAATCACCTCTTAAAATTTTATTATTTATTGCAATATTTTAATTTAATATTTTTTAAAATTGATAAAAATATTTTATTTAAATATATATATATATATATATATATATATATATATATATATATATATGTTAATATTATACATGTATATAATTAAAATTATAATCATGAGAAGATTTTTATATGTTTGTTTTGATTAAATTATATGAAATAAAATTAAGAGAAAATTTTTTTAGGTATACAGTTATCAAAAATTAAAACCAAATTTCTGGAATTTGTAGATATTAAAAAGAAACTAATGGTAATGTGATTAGAAAATTACAATTTAAAAAAAACACATAAATTTTTGAAGATTTGTGTTTTAGTAATAAAAATTATATAAAAAAACACTATTAGATTTCTGTATCTATTATTTATATTATATTAATTATGATTTATGAGTTATTACTATATTCTAAAAAACTTACCAAAAATATAAATCAATATGTAAATGTCAATGTCACTATTAGCTTCAATCTATGTCATCATTTGTTAGTATGACATGTTATCATTTTCTTTCAAAATAAACATGGTGATGACACATGACAAATCACTTCTCAAATAATGTCTAGGAGACTAGGTGGACGGTTCACACGCTTGTGCGGTCATTAATA
Source organism: Moricandia arvensis (assembly GCA_905132765.1). NCBI lineage: Eukaryota > Viridiplantae > Streptophyta > Magnoliopsida > Brassicales > Brassicaceae > Moricandia > Moricandia arvensis. The sequence goes on along the minus strand of CAJHQP010005584.1, from coordinate 25,228 downwards.
TGATTTTTAAGTTTTGATAAATTACAGTTTTGTGATTCACCATTTGTGGTCTTCTAAACATTATTTAATTTTCATTCGGTTCTAATAAACCACATATATAAAAAATAAATAATTTATGAATGTTGATATGTAGTATTTTATATGTTTGTATCAAATTCACTATCCACTTAGTTTTGATGTTTACATTTCTAATTTTTATAATTCCTCATGAAGAGCTATTTCTATTATTCTATATTATGTGTTTTGTTATACATCTCTTATGGCACTCAGTATATCTCAAAGAATATGATATCACAATTCATGAAGAATTATATTATGTTTATATCATGTATGTGTATTAGTAAGAACATTAATTAATTTGATATAAAAAGCTAGAGTTATTATATGCAAAAGAAAGTTTTGAAAAACAATCTTAAAAAATATTTTTAAAAATGTATGAAATAATTTTATTCGTTTTTAAAATCAATATAGTTTTTTTAGGTTTGTTGATGAAAAAGTAATCTCAATTTATTTTTATATCTAATTAGTTTAACATTTTACTTTAAAACTAAATTAATATACATGTTTTGTATATAATTTTTGATACAATACGCAGCTAACGAAAATTACTAATTACTAATCTTATTTTATTTTTAATTATCTATTAACATACAAAAAAAAATTCTTAAAAAATTTATTTTAAACTGTGAAAATTTCCAGTTTTTACAGTAAATACTGAATTTTTAGATTTGTTAATGGAATATCTTAAATATGTTTCTTATCTGAAATAAGTTTTATTTTTTACTTTAAAGTATATTATTTATAATTTTGTATGTTAGTATCTATATAATATATAAGTAATAAAAATTTAATAACCACTAAGTATCTTATTTTTATTATCTATATAATATGCAAGGAAAAGTTTTTAAATCTCTATTTTCTTAAACAATATATTTTTTATATGCATAAAATAATTTATGAAACAAATTATATTATAAATAATTTTGTATATTATTATATATAATACGTAAAGTAATAAAAATTAGTAACTACTAACTGTATTTTTGTTTTATAATATATTGTGTGTAAGGGAAAGTTTTTAAATCTTTCTTTCCTTAATTTTAAATTTATAAAATAATTTATGATACAAATCTGAGTATTAGTGACTTAATTCCCATAAATACATATTTTATAGTCATTATTATTAAGTATGTTTTGTTTGGTTATTGATTGAAGTTCATTCTTGGTTTACCTTTTTAGTTGAACTAAATAAATAAAAAAATAAAATATCATCAACTAATCAAATTGAACAATTAATTATAAATGTGTCATTTGAATGACACTTTATCATAAGTATCTTAACTGACTTCTCAATTAATATATATGACGATTAATTATAGCGGTCTCCTATGAATGAAATATCATCATAAGTCACTTAATTAATTTCTCAATTAATATAAAGAAGAATGAGCAGTTTCTATGTAAGATTCAATTTATATTAATAAAAAAATCACAGTAATAGTTTGTATTTTATATGATAATAAGAAGTTTTATTTTATATGGAAAGTATGCTGTGTTATTTTTAAACCATAAAAGATTCCACTAAATGTATAGTTTAACTTTTTCGTGGTAATTTGCATTATAAATAGAAATTTTATGAATTTGTTATTATTTTGTAACGTAAATTGATATATTTTTTTCAGTTATACAAATTTGAATGATTTGTTAACAATAAATGCCAGTCATTTTTAAAAACTGATGTAAGATATATATTTATATGATTATATTTCCTATAGTAAAAATCTTAAAAATTATCTAAAATTTTTACTTTGTGTTTAAAATGATATAACATGAAAAAAAATTTGAATGATCAAAAGATGTAAAATATTTAAACTTTTCTTTGTAAATAGGATATTTTAGTTAAGTTTTTATTATTGAATATGTTTGCTAATAAATTTGTTATAAATGTAAGTATATACTTTATTCATGATTTTTTTTGGCAACTCATATAAGTTGGTTTTGGATTATTTTCCTTTTTAGAATTTAAATTAATCAAAAATGAAAAATTATTGACTAATAAAATTATAACAATTAATCCAAAAGTCACTTAAATGACTTCTCAATTAATATATATGAAGATAGAGGATTAATTATAGAGGTGTCCTATGAACGACACTTCATCATAAATCACTTAATTGACTATTAATATATAAGAGGTTGAGCACTTTCCATGCACAATAATATTTTTCATATTCAATATGATAATAAGAAGTTTTATTTTATATGGAAAATATGTTGTGTTAGTTTTAAACCCATAAAAATATTTCACTAAATGTATTCTTTAACTTTTTGGTGATAATTTGCACTATAAATAGAAATTTTATGAATTTATTATTATTTTATTACTTGATACAGAAAGTTTCAGTTATACACATTTGAATGATTTTTTAACAATAATCACAGTCATTTTAAAAAACTGATGTAAGATATATATTTATATGATTATATTTTCTATAATAAAAAGTCTTTAAATATATCCAAATTTTTACTTTGTGTGTAAAAGGATATACATGCTTAATTTTGAATGATCATAAGATGTAAATATTTGAATTTTGTAATCGGATTTCAAGATAAGTTTTTATTATTGGCTATGTTTGATAATAAATTTGTTATAAATTTAAGGATTTATTTTATTAATAATATGTTTTGGCAGCTCATATAAGTTTGTCTATGATTATTTTATTTTTTTAGAATTCAATTAAATAAATTAAAAATTAAAAATCATCGACCATTTAAATTATAACAATTAATCTAATAATTCACCTAGGAATGACATGGGTAGAAAAATCACTTAATTGATTACTCAATTAATATATAGGAAGACTAAGTGTTTTCTTGTAGCATGCGCAGTAATGAAATTTTGAATTTGAAGTATTTAAATTTAAATTAAATTTACAAAAAAAATTTTTTACTACTTTATATTTTTAAATTTTCTAATAATATTTTAATAAAATTTTTATTTGATTAAGCATAAAATTGTGATAAAATATATAATTTGATTTATTTTAAATTATATTTTAGAATATATATCTATATAAAACTATAATCGCAGAATTGTTTTCATTTTATTTAATTTGGTAAAAATAGATTAAATCAACTTGTATAATATTTTTTTAAAAAAATTGATATAAAATTGTATAATTATCAAAAAATAAAACTGAACAGAAATTTCTAAAAACTGTAGATATCAAATAGAAATTAGGATTAAAATTTAAAAAGATTATCTAAAATTTTGAAAATATTGTTTAGAAATAAAAATGGTATAACTATAAAATAGAATTAATTAATATTTTAAAATTTATAAAATATTTATATTTCTATTATTATATTATTTAATGTTTTATTTGAATTAAATTTATTTTAATAATAATATATGAGTTATTATCTTATTCTAAAACAAGTAAAAAAATAGAATTTAACATTAAATGAAATTGTTCATGTCACATCTAAGCATAAGTCATGTTATCATTTTTAGTATGAGATGTCACATTTTTTTTGTGAACATGATTATAAAGAAGAAATGTGTAAAATCACTTTACAAATAATGTCAATAATGTCTAGTGGATAGTGAATAATCTTTTAACTTAGAAGACCTTAATACTTTGTTCCTGAGCTAACCAATTAGGCCGAGAATGATGTCGTCTCATTATAGGTTAAGTTAAGTTCAATGTTGTTATCATCTGTGTGATGGTTAATGGGAATTAGATTCTAATTTCTAACTGGATCTGCCTCAACTAGCTAGGTTATGATTCTTAATTAATTTTCAGTTGACGAGAGGGGATTGGTGGATTTTAGTTTTACCTACTATTAGAAAAGCAAATGGACTCAAATTGTATTAGCTTAACACCGTTTTCTTATTTCACATTAAAAAACGTATTATTCTATATCTACAAGAGTGAACCGGTCTAATCATGTGAACTAGAAACCAATAACCAAAATAATTCAATATTCCCCTTCAAGATGAAGATGAAAAATGTTTGTAACACCCATCTTGCTTATGTTTCCCCGAAATGGAGCATGATACAAGGTTTTGGTGAGCATATCTACAAGCTGGTTCCCTGTTCTCACATACATAGTCTTCAAAAACTCATATTCAATCTTCTCCTTTACCTTGTGACAGTCCATCTCTAAGTGTTTGGTACGTTGATAAAATACAGGGTTGCTTGCAATGTGCAAGGCTGATGTATTGTCACAATAAGGATGAACTGTTAAGGATTATCGTATGTAAAGATCAGTGAGGACAAACGAAACCCACATCAACTCTTTTGTAGCTGCACACATAGCTCGATATTCAGCTTCATATAACTTTTAGAGACCGTATCTTGCTTCTTCAATCTCCATGAGACTAATAAATCACCAACAAACACTGCATATCCAGTTACTGATCTTTTTAGAATCATGACATCCTCCCCAGTCCGAGTTAGATTAGCCATGTATATCAATGTTCTGCTCTGTCCCATACAAAAGACCCTGACCTATAGTACCTCTAAGATAACGAAGGATCTTGTGAAACAACTTGTAGGTGAACATCATTTGGAACAGAAGAATACCGAGCTAGCTTAGAAACTGCAAACTAAATGTGTGGTTGTGTAAATGTTAAGTATTACCATTTCCCAAGTAGTTCTCTATGCGATTTAGCATTTTCTAACAAACTTCCATCATTGTGAAAGAGCTTATGCTTTGGTTCCATAGGGACTGATGACGGTTTGCAAGCAGAGAATCATGTAGACTCCAACAAGTCAAGAACATGCTTCCTTTGTTTAACAGAGATCCCTGCACTTGAACAAGCAATCTCAAGGCCAGGGAAAAAAATTGGTGGTTCAGGATCTCTAAGATTAAAATCCAACCGCAATTGGTGCTTCAACTCATTGACCTCATCATCATACGTACTTGTCATTAGTATATCATCTACATATACTAACACCACAAAGAACTTGCCATCCACTCCTCTGACGAACATTGTGTGATCTGAATGTCCTTTCACAAAACCCAATCTCCTAAGCGTATCTGAAAATTTAAGGCCTAGAGGCATGTTTCAAACCACATATGGATTTGTGTAATCGACATACTGCATTTGGAGATATTGATTCCCCCCAACATAACCATGAGGTAACTTCATATATATTTCTTCTTCTAAATCTCCATTAAGTAAAGCGCTTGAGATGTTAAGTTGTGCTAACTTCCAGTTCAGCTTTGGAGCTACTGAGAGAAGTATCTTCACAGTAACCATCTTCGTCATAGGAGAGAAAGTATCAAGAAATCAATACCTTTTTGCTTGACCAATCATCGATTTGCGGAAGTGAATCAAAGTAACGAGCAAAATGATTGTTCTGATACCATATTAGCTTAACCGGCTTCGGTAAACTATTTTCTTATTTCACATTAAAGAATATATTGTTCTATATATGCAAGAGTGAACCGTTGTAATCATGTGAACTAGAAACCAATAACCAAAATATAATTAATTAAACTAAACTAGATTTCAACCAAGTAATCTGATAAATTGTGTGGGAAACTGATTATGTGCATGCATGAGCATATATATACAACTATACATCATATATGTATGTATGTTCCAAAGAAAACTCATGTACTTAAGTAAAATAACAAACAAACTCTTGTACCAAAAAAAAACATCGTTTGATGCGTGATAAAGCAGTTAGAATAAATAACTCATTCGAAGAACAATGATCGAACTCATCAGAAAAGTGATGCTACAAGTTAGACTTCGTGTTACAACCAGCGTATACCCTTAAGTCATCTTCGGTTCTCCTTTCTCACGTTGACTTTTAGTTTGTGCACTTCGTATAATTCCTACCGCAGCCAGAAAATTCAAAACTAATCACAAAGAAATATACACAAAACTTATTGATATTTTATTATTATTTTTTATTTTAGTAACTATCTCTTTATTGAAAAAAATCTTACCAAAATAGAATGGAGTTGGCTTAGAAGTGGAATAAGCAAAGAAATTAAACTTCTTATATCATCTTCAACCATTTGGAACTCTCGGCTTTACCCCGCAAGCACATTAATGAATGTGTTGTTGTTCGGTACCAGCTTAAGAGCCACCTTAAGACAAAAACACAAACACATTAAATTGTTTAATTGGTAAAAATTGTGTTTGGGTTTTATAATTTGTTTTTCTATTCGATTTATAATCATAGCATTAACATATAACAATACCTTGAAAGCAGCACAAGAGATCCATCCATGCCATGGTTTTAAAGTCAAATTATAACTTTCTTCTACCGCTTGTTCCATGTTTTGTGACATCTCTTTGACCAGCCGTTGCAATAGTGCCAACGTAAAATCCATCGCTCTGTGATATTTTGAAAAAAAAAAATTTGTTGGTTCATAATTCCATGTGGTCCTAACCAAACCGGTTTGGATTATATTTTAAATGCAGCAAAAATGATGCGTACCTGGTTAGCCAAAGAGCAGCTCTACTACAGCTATTAGGCTTCTTAGAGGATCCTTCATTGGCTTCTTTTCTCATTATCTCAACCAAATTTGAGTAAACAATAGGATTAGACTCCCACATCTCCTCTAATCTCTGCACCAATTCAATAGACATAATAGGTTTAAATAATTTTGATAATCAATAATACTATAAAAACGAGGATGGAGGAAGAAACGAGTCCATTCATTTTAGAAAAAGACCATATGACCAAAATGACCCTGAAAGCCAACGTAAGATGTTCCATGTGTCCAAGAGATGAAAGGTTTTGGGCCTTCAACTTGAAATATCATTTTGTAATCATGCTAGCTAATTAATACTCGTTGAATTTTATTTTTAACTATCTACTGCATAATTTTTTTTAAAACAAGAAAAAAATAATACCAAGCTGAAAAAATCAATCTGATTACGAGCATTGAAAATGATGGTGTTATATATATACTGAATTGGTATTATTAGGAGTATTATATAAAAGACAAAATTATTACTTGAATATTTTTGATCAATGTCTTGTCGAAGAACAGCCATTGTCGGGCCAATCTTATCTGCAATCAATCAACAAAGCTCAGTCACAGTGAGCTAGATTCTAAAGAACATATTTTTAACAATATATTTACCTAAAAAATATTGAAAAGAATTATAGAAACAAAAACTGCATAACAAATAGTAAATATATTTTGAAAGTATACCAAGAACTTGGAATGATTTAATTTGCAAACGAGAGGAGAGGCTTTAATGGTAGATTGATGATGTTGGTAGCTTCTGTTTCGGTGCTAACTATTGTGTCTTCGCTATAGAAAGAACAGAGAGTTCTTCAATGGCGGCGATTCAATCTCTGTCATCTTCTTTTTCTTCGTTGCCTCTTCCATCTCACATCTCTTTCGTTTCATCTTTTGATGGTTTTTTTTCTCTTGATTCCCGAGTATGTGCGTGTGTGTGTTGTGCGTATGCCTCTACCAAACCACCACCAGAGAACTAGGCTATTTATCATTCCGGCTATTGAGTCATTCCTTTTTTCAATAAAAAATTTCGGAGTAGTTGTTAATAGTAAATTCGTATGTACTAAATAAATTATCCAAATACCATTATTGATTATGTTTCCAATCACGACCCACCCACGATTATCCCGACAAATCTGGTAACCTATATATAATTTAGTTCAAATTAAATAAAAAATCCAGAAGAATTTGCTATCAACATGCGACTCAACATTAGTTAATATGATAAAACCATAAAATTTTGATGATATTTATAAAGTGATTAAACTTTATGATTTTTTATCTAAGTATAATAATGCTAAAACTATACTATTTTATTTATGGCTTTTTAAATTTTATGAAAACTTACCATCTAAAAAATGGTGATTAAAAATCAAGATTGAATGATATGATTTAATATTAGTTTATTTTTGTTATTGATAGTTATAGGGGAAATTGCTTAAAATAACTCAAAAATTGATTTCAAATGCAAAAGTGTACGTCAAATTCAATCAAATACAAAAGTAATTTACAAGACTATTGAAAATACAACAAAAATTTTTTATGAGCAAATAAAAAACTGTATTCATCTTTACCATTATAACCTTTTCGCATGAGATAACTCCCTCAAAAGACTTCCTTTTTAACTCTTCTCGTACACTTAATCTTAAAAATAATTTAAAATTTTTATAAAAAATATTTAGATGAAGAAAAAATTGAAATCATGTAACTATAAACATTAATAAATGAAGTGGATTTAAAGATACTAAAATTGAATTATTTTAAACATAGATGAGTGAATGTAGATTGAGTCATGATAATTTTTGGTTTAGGTTATGGTAACATATGTTGTACTATTGTTTGTATTTTTAGGGTTCGATTTTTGAATCTTATTTTTTTACCTATATGTTTTTACTTTTATATATATATATTAATCGCATTATAAGTTGATTTTTAGTTTAATGAAGTTTTTTTTTTGATGTTTAGTTAGTTATTTGATTATAGGGTTTTGGAATACTTCCATAAGACTTTCAAAAGATTTCATAATGCACTAGAAGACTTTCTGGAAGACTTTCTACTTAAATTTTAGTAGAATTTAAGTTTTCCGTCTAATGCGAAGTATTTCGAAAGTCTTCGAGAAGTCTTCTCATGTATTAGATTATAGAATTTTGGAAGACTTCATAATTTGGGAAGTCTTCTCTTAGAAGAATTCTCGGGAAATCTTCTATATCGAAAATATTTAACCTAATTTGAGATTTTTGTTCTCCATATATAAAGAAAATTTACACATTCGTTTTTTTCCTCTCAAATGGCTGCAACAAAAAGGTAATGTTTCTCACTCTAAAAACTCTCCAACCTCTCTCTAATCTCTTTAGACTTCAAAACACTAACTTATATTCATTTCTCATTTTTCTCTTATGCATTCTCACTAATTTATCCTTGTTTTTGCAGATTTTAATTACATGGTTCTCATATTTTACTCTTTTTAAAGGTAGATTTATAAATTTTGAATATGTATTTTTGGTGTGTTTTATATGTTAGATTCTAAAAACTTGTGTTTGTGATAGTGTTCAATGGTTAAATGTCTAGCCTTTTCTTTTTGCTATGAAGGAGAAGAAGATAACACAACATTTTATGTAGGTGAAACCTCTAGAGCAATTAACAAGTTTAAAGTTTGACCTTTCTGATTCCTCTTTTGTTTTTAATAGTGTTCTTTGGTTAAGAAACTGATCTTCTCTTTCTGCTATGAAGGAGAAGAAGAGAATACTTAGAAATACTTCGGAAGACTTTTGGAAGACTTTAGAAGACTCCTAGAAGACTTCGGAAGACTCCTGGAAGACTTCTATAAAACTTCCTAGAAGACTTTCCACCTAATGCGAAGTCTTCCGGAAGTCTTCCTAGAAGACTTTCCGCCTAATGCGAAGTCTTTCGGAAGTCTTCGAAAAGTCTTCTAGAAGTCTTCCACAAGTCTTCAAGAAGTCTTCGAGAAGTCTCCCATGAAGATGTCAATGATTATTTTGTAATTCTTTTGTTTATGGTATGTTAAATGATTATTATGTGTACTCTTTTAATTATGAATTATTTTGTAAATTTGAAAAATGTTAATGAAAATAATTAGTAAATATGTTGATGTCTACAATATTATTTTTCAAAAGTGCTTGACATTATTGAAACTTCATAACAAAAAATATTTTAACAATACTATCCAAAACAACATACAAATTTAGTCAAATTTACTACAAACTAAGAGAAAAGACTTCTCAAGAAAACTTAGTCAAATTCACCAAAGATCAAACAATACATAAGTCTCACTAGAAAAAGTTAAGTTTTCTCTCAGAAGACTTCTGGAGAAGTCTTCTCGGAAGCGAGAAATTTAAGCGGGAAATGAAATTTAAGTGGAAAACTTAAATTTTAAGTGAAAATTACAATTTTAAATTTCATCAAAATGAAAAATTACATATTAAGATATAAGAAGACACATTAAACCACATGACTTGATATTGTTGAATTTACTTGACACTTTTAAAATTTAGAAAATATATATTGAAGTTACTTAACAAATTAAAAAAAAAACGAAAGTACGGAAGACTTTCCTTTAAGTCTTCTCACGGAAGACTTTCCTGTAAGTCTTCTCACGAAAGACTTTCCTATAAGTCTTCTCAGTTTAGCTAGAAACATTAATAAACATGAATGTTTGTAACCTCATAATTATCACCAATTAAGTTATGAATTTCACTCAAGAGCCTCAATATTGACTAATAAACATGAATTAACAAGAAAAAAAAACACAATTCATTGTACGTTTTGAGAAAATTGAAGTTTAATAAAGATTGACGTAAGACTTCTTAAGAAGTCTACTCTACATAAGATATCTTGAGAAGTCTTCCTTTACAAATATTGGCTTACTTTTGATTTTGATTTTTTTTCAAAAATCTCATAGAAGACTTCTAGAGAATTCTTCTACGATAAAAAATTTAGTTTTGCAATTGACCAAAGTTTGTCAAAAAATTTGACTTTTTATAGAATACTTCTTTAAAAGTCTTCTTACATTCACATGAAGTCTTCTCACTGTCGTAAAAAGTCATCCTTGTTTACTTTTGTAATTTACTATATTTGACTTTTCGAGAGAAGACTTCTCTAAAAATCTTCGGTTAGAAAACTTCTAGTGAAGTTTATAAATCGTCAAGCCCATCTCGTTTAAAACTCAAGCCCAAAAGCCAAACTTTCTTGATTTGTTTATGCTGCTGATTTAGGGCACATCAAACATATTACACGGTTAATAAATAGATTAAGCATAAGTTCATGCACTAAGTGATCAGATTAATGCAAGCAATAAGAAAAAATATGAATGAAGACAATCGATTTATAGCTTATTTATGTCAAGCTCAAAAATCTAACACCCTAACACCCTAGACTAATCAAACCGACTACTTATCCATGGAAAAAGAAAACACAAAGATTATAATAAGAGAGGACATGGACTGCTGCTGCAATAAACGAGAAATAGGTTTCAGGAGGTTCTTCTTCAAATCGAGAGAGATGGCCTTCTCCCTTCTTAAGTAGCAAATCTCCAAGTACAAATCTCTGAGGTCTGGTTTCTTGTGTAATAGTAGCTTAGAAAATAATAGAAATCAGAAAATATATATTGCAGGTCTCTCGTGGCTACAAGAGATAAAATAGGGATGATTAGGGAAAATCCCGAAATATTAGAAGTTTCCATATTTTTCGGGAGCAAGCAGGTGGTTGTTCCGTTTGGGTGCTCCATGGCAGAAAACTTTCAAATTTAATTTTCTTTTTCATGTGTCTCCCCTTTAGTAATCTGCTCTACTCCAGACCTGTAATGACTCAAAAAGACTAAATTGACTCGATAAAGATCTGAAAACACTTTAGAAAACATATGTCAATGTGTCAAAACACAATATATCAATTCTCCCAAACTTAGATCCTCGTTTGTCCTCAAACAATGTCAAGTATCAAGCACATGGAGAAAGGTTTGAAAGTGTCGAAACTCTCTTATTCTCTATAACTATACTTTAACCACAAAGCTTTGAACCATACAAGCAAATAAGCTAGGACAACACACCTTTACCAAAACCCCACTGACTGCTGTTCAAGACTCCATACTCTATATCTCAAACCTGCAAAAGTCACACTTTCCAGAAAAACTCCTTACATTTATTTAAGTGTGGCGTGAGCTTCTCATCACAGACATTAGTCAGGGTAAGTTGTTCTAGGTGTGAAACATGCTATATTTAAGTGTTTAGGTGGAGCTAATAGTGTTTAGGAGTTACCATTTCTGTAGAGGATGAATGATATTGCGCAAAATTGCAAGAGAGGATGGATTCATTGATCTCCACAAGTCCCCACTCGTTTTCTTTCTCAGAGCAGTCGCTCCTCTTTCATGCTTATTTTAGAGAGGTCGCTCCAATTCCCAGATCACCCTTGTTCGCTCTGTATACTCATGATTCATCACCCATTGGTTTAACCAACCAGAGACACTGTTTTTTTTCTCCTCCCTCTCATCATCTTCTAGACTATGCAATTTAAAACTGAAACTACCTTTTTTTTATATATACGAGAATGAGGTAATTACATAATGTGTGCCTCTGGATGTTCTTATTTCATCTTTTCTTTTACTCCTACGTTCTTTTGCTTAGACCACCCTATCGGTTTCTCTCTCCCTTTCGGATCACTCTCACCCTTGCTATGTAATTTCTGTTGTAATCAAAACGAGTGAGGGTTTGTGTCGATCCTTTACTCTCTATCCCTTTTGCACATATTTGCACATATGACACTTCAAAACAAAATGCATGAGGGTGGAACGATGGTTCAAGGGTTTAAAGTGGGAACTGGCTAAAAATTAGCTAGCCACTTAGGATCAACAAGATGGATATAAAGAATAAGATTTCATGAGTGTGTTCTTGTTTCCTTGATCTAATGCCTATAACAAGAAGAATTTCAGTTATGATTAAGTTCCAATTAAATGGAGCTAAGTCTTTCCAGTGTAACCTGGACAAGACGAAAGCTTCTGGAGAACCAAATGAGATAATATCGGGGTGTTCTAGGTCCATATGTGTGTCTTTCGCTATTGCTAAGGTCACTGAATAAGATAACAAAAGCACGAGGTGGTTAGTGATCAACACAAAATAAGGTCCTAATTCCCACAACGTTTTAACGGACTTGATCCTAAAATCTGACTCAAACTGACTCCAATAAAAACAAAGAAGAAACGAGTTAGTAAACGAGAAGGCCTCCCCAAACTTAACTTTCAACACCGTCTCCCTGGTGGAAAATAAATACAGGAGAAGGTGTAAACAAGATATGATTTTTTTTGGTTGGATACTTACCTGCGTGGGAGCGGGTGCTCCGGAAATAACTAGGGTGCCTCTATCGTCAGATCTTCCGCTTGGAGCAGCCGCTCCTCTTCAGGAGGGAATGGGTTCTCCGTTTCTGGAAAACCAAATTTTTGAAGTATCCTGGGGGTTTCTCTGATTTTGCACCTGAGACTCAGATAAACTAACACAAAAATATGTAAAAAAATAAATCCTAATGATATTTACACTTACCAGTGGGTTGCCTCCCACAAGCAGCTTGGTTAAGTCACTAGCTTGACTTGTTGATAGGGTTCAGTCAGGTTGAGCTTGAGCGCTTGTTCCAAAACAAGCTCCACAATCAGACATGTTCAGCTTCAAAACTCTACTCAACAACCCTTTTACAACAGCTTCCCCTTTCTCTTTCAGCTCATGTGTGAGAATAGCTCTGACTTTAGAGAATGGTTTAGAGGTACCTTTGCACTTTACCTCATACTCAATGGAGTTCTCATCACACATGCGAGGTATCAAAGTCATTGTAGGATCACCCTTGACCCTTTTCTTCTGGACCTTTTCTTTCACCTTTGCATACCCACTGAGTTTCTTGGTATCAGTGTGAGGATCTCCATCCAAGACCAGCCTGCTCTCACCCTTATCACTAAGCTCCTTTTAGGATCAACCTTCAGCTTCTCTCCACTAACCAATGAGATGCAAGAGGCGTGCAACGTAGGGAATCTGGTGGGGATAGCCTTGTAGAAAACCTTCTTGTTGATGTTGGAGAAGGATACTCTCTTATTAGGCATATCGATGATTGCTCCCACTGTAGCCATAAATGGTCTTCCAAGGATCAAAGGCATCTCATAGTCCTTGCTCATCTCAACAACCTGAAATTCAGTATGCATAATACAGTCCCCAACTTTGACAGGAATGTTGCGAATGGTACCATAAGGGACTGCTCTGGAAGAGTTTGCAAAAGCAAGAGTCATCTGAGAACGCTCAACATCAACATTACCCAGCTTGTCTACAATCGCCTTTGAGACAAGATTCACACTAGACCCAGAGTCACAAAGAGCTTCCTTGAATTCAACTCCTGCGATGGAACATGGGAAAACAAACTTTCCAGGATCATCAAGCTTAGGCAATACCTTGGGTTCTGGTCTCAATGCTTCGATAAAGAGTGCCTCAATTTCCTCTTGAGTCTCTCTACAGTTTTTGAAGAACATATGCAATGGACGAATCTCCCAAGCATGTTCAAATGAGATCTTTTTAGGAAGCCTTCTCACCATCTTCCTAAATCCAGCCAGCTGCTCTGCACTAATGGATCCATCAGATGTTTAGGTGGAATTGGATAGGGAACCTTAGGAACATAAACTCGAGCTGGTGGAGTCTCAGCAGGTTCGCTAGGAGCAGGGTGCTCTGTTCTCTCTTCTGCGCCTAAAGCAGTCTCAGCAAACAACTGCTTTGTTGCATTACAGTGCTCATCCCTAGGATTTTTATCTGTTTTTCCAGGGAGCGTCCCTTGCTGCCTCTTGAGACTCTCAGCTGTTTGAGCAATCTGAATGTCCATCTTTCTTATGTGACTCGCAACAGCATCGTACTTGGAGTTTAGCTCAGTGAACATGTTGTCCATCCTGGTGTTGATGTCCGCGGTGACTTGATTCAATGCCTTGCCCTGAATCTGCTGACCTTGCAACAGTTGTTGCATCATCATACCCAGACCTTTCAGCTCATCTTGTGGACCGCTCGCGGAAGCTGGAGCAGCTTGCTGATTGCTCTGCGTGTTCTGCTGGTTCTGGTTCTGATTTTGGAAACGGTTCTGAGCTTGACTGAAGATGAAGGTTTTACCTTGGAAATTCTGGGGAAAACCTCTTTGCTGATTAGCACCTTGTGCTTGGTTGCTCTGCGCTTGATCCGCAGGATTCTCTACATTGTTGTTCCGGTAAGAGAGCAGGTTAGAGTTGTTCCTGTAGTTGGGGTTCTGGTAGTAGTTCTGGTTCTGAACATACCCTTGACCGTTGATGTAGAGTACTTCCTGGTGATCCTCTCCTTTCTTTCCACTGTCTGCGGCTAGATCCTGGGCTATTTGCTCGGGTGTAGCTTCCTCCATGAACAAGACTTGCCCTTCTTTACTTTTGAGGAGCAGGTCGACCTTGGCGGTTAGCTCATCCTTCCACTGGGTATCAATGCTACTGAATTTGGAGCGATCAGTCTCTGGGTTCTTGTTCGCTGAGCTAGCAGCCATGTTCTCTATCAGCTCGAATGCTCCATCAGTAGTTTGAGTCATGAAATCTCCCTTGCTCGCAGAGTTTAGAGCATTGCGGAACTCCCAGTCCACACCATCATAGAAGATTCCCAAAATGTGATCATTATCAAATCCGTGATGAGGACACTCCTGAGGGTGTCATTGAACCGCTCCCATGCTTCATTAAATGGTTCATTAGCATGTTGCTTGAAAGAGGAGATCTTGTTCCTGAGAGCAGCTGTTTTTGCCTTTGTGTAGAAGTGGCTCAAGAAGGCTGCTCTGACTTGTTCCCATGTAGTGAGAGAGCCAGTAGGAAGTGACTTCAGCCATCGTGAAGCTTTGTCAGCTAGAGAGAACGGGAACAACATGCATTTGACAAAATCAGGCGACACTCCATTGGAGCGAGTCATGGCGCAGATTTCTTCGAAAGCTTCAATGTGCTCCATTGGTATCTCAGCTGGTAACCCATGGAACATTTTTCTCTGTACCAGGTTGATCATGGCAGGCTTGATCTCAAATTCTTGCCTGGTACATGGCGGTGGAGCAATGGCAGAGCGCGTAGTAGGGAAGTTACGCGGTAGGTTTCTCTCTCCGATCGGAGCAGCTTGCTCCGCGGCTTGTTGAGCAGCCTGCTGCTGCGCTTGGAAGGTTTTCTCCATCTGGAGCATCTGCTGTTGCATCTGTTGCATTGCGGCAGAGAGAGTCATCATGATTTGCGCGTAGTCTCCCATTGTGGGCGTTCGGTCGGTCCTTGTTTGTTGTCGGTGTGGTTCGTTTCTAACCTTGCTAGCTTCCTTGTTGCTTAGTGTGATTAATGGACTTGAGGGTGTATCCTTCGCAGAGTTTCTACTCGACATACACCTGGAACATTAGCTGCAAGCAAAAAAGGTAAAGCCAGTTAGACGGTCTTAGACTAGAAATATCGATCGAAAATAAAGGTAAAAAAGTTGGTGCCCGGCAACGGTGTTATATTGATATTAAGTGTATATACACCACCAAATTAAATTTAATGGAAACACTACCACAATCAAGATGGTATGTCGAGTGTATCACTTTAGGATCAAATTCCACCAAGAGAACATTGAGCTTACACTTTATTTTTATGGGTTCAATTTTAAGCCTAAAAAACAAACCGAGTGTTCTAAACTAAAAATTCGTAGAGAGCAAGGTGGTTTGAATTCAGGTTATAAAGATGCTAGCCTAGGGTGGTTTGATCGGGTGTTAAACAAGCGTGAGCCAAACAATTATTAAAGTGCAGTTAAGCGTAAGTTTAGAACTTGTATCACTCAAAGTAGAACATCCCACTTTCTTGGTGCTGCTCCCTTTGTGGATCGACCCAAGCAGTCCTAAACTCTCGTTTTGCTGAAGCGCGACCACAAGCATTAGAGATCAAGTCCGATAGGTTCACAAAAACACCCTAATATCTACTTTCACTGATTAGGGATGCAAAGCTCATTCATATCTTGTCAAGTTATCTATTACACGGTTAGTGAATAGATTAAACCCAAGTTCATACATTAAGTGATCAGATTAATGCAAGCAATAAGAGCAGTTATGAATGAAGACAATCAATTGATTAACTTATTTATGTTTAGCTCACAGATTAACACCCTAACACCCTAAACTAAGCAAGCCGACTACTCAGCCATAACACAAGAAAACACAGAGATCATAGATGAAGAAACATATCTGAATCAATAATGATAAACAAAGAGGGTTATAAATCTTCTCCCAAGGATGTAGAGACCCTTCTCCCTCTAGGTTACAAATCACCCAAGACAAATCTAGAGTCTGGTTTCTTGTGTAAAAGTAGCTTAGAAGAATAATTTGAATCAGTAAATATATATTGAAGGTCTCTGACGGCTGCAGGAGATAAAATAAGGATGATTAGAGAAAATCCTGAAATATTAGAAATTTTCATATTTTTCGGAAACAAGTAGGTGGTTGCTCCGTTTGGGTCCTCCGTGGCAAAAAACTCCAAATTTCCTTATTTTCTTCATGTGTCTCCCCTTTAACAATCTTCCCTACTCCAGACTTGTAATGCCTCAAAAAAGACTAAACTGACTCGATAAAGACCTGAAAACACTTTAGAAAACATATGCAAATGTGTCAAAACACAATATATAAGTTCACAAGCCTTCAATTAGTCATCTTTGAGTTTTGTTGGTGTATATGCCATTTCCATATTCATGCTACCAGAAGAAAGAAGCTTGATGACAATCTGAAAAAGGTATGTTAATGGATTAAAGTAATGTCAGTAAAGTATATAAAGTATATTTCATAAGCATAAATAAGAATGAAGTATCCAACTATGTTGTTTTTGAAGAAAACAAATGTTGAAATTTTAAAATATATGAGGTAATAAACAAACATCTCGGAGTGTCATCAAGAAACAATTGGACATCTAAAAACATATGTACCAAAACTCAAGAAGTTATCCCAAGTCTAACAATTATATCAGATCCAAGGTATAAGTCCAATACAATTTCAATTAAGTGGTGATGGATCAGGAAGTAGTTTTTCATTAAGGTAGGTAAACAAAGTAAAACTCACGAGGTGAGCTATGCTACAAGTGAGCAATTTGATGATTTCTAGAGGCTTTGAGACACAAAGAGTGGAGAAAAGTGATGGATCTCTAGATTAATCCGATTAACAAGACAATACTTGGAAAATCACATGAAGACTTGCAGATAACACGTCATCACAGTTAAGTGGGTATACACTGTAAAAACGAATGAGAATGAGCAGACTCAAAAACTAAAAGTAAGATTATGGGTTAGAGGTTAATCATACATATGGTGTGCACTATGGGGAAACTTTTTCACTAGTCTCTAGACATGATATATAACCGGAACTTTGATAGCTCTTGTTGCAGAAAACAAATAGAATATGCATCAAATGGATGTAAATCACCATTTATGAATTAAGAAGTGTAAAATAACCACTCGGCTCTGAGATAGAGTAAGCGGAAAACATGGTTTTCATATTAAAAAAATATATATGGCTTAAAGCAAGCCCCAATGGCTCAATACAACGAAAATTGATGCCTTCTTCATATCACAAAGATGCAAGAGTAGTGATTGTGATGTGGTAATGTATGTTCAATAAGACGAATGAGAAATCATGGTAATCATGATTTATGTGGATGATCTTATTATAATTGTAAAATAAAAACAAGATTGAACGTTTCAAGCAAAGATTAAAAGAGACTTTTGAGAGACTGGCTTTGGAAAACTGATTTATTTTCTTGCTTCTGAAATCACTTGCACACCAAAAAAATTTTTATAAGACAAATAAAGTATGGCCATGAGTTGTTGAACAAAATTGGAATGAAGAATTATAAATGTGTTGATAGACCTTTCACACTTTATATAAAAGTCTAAGTCAAATATCACGTTTTTATTATTGGACGATAGAAAAGTAGTTAAATGGAGAAGTGGCGAAGCAAAGTCAAAAGAATGGTTTGGGTTATTTTTTCAACATTCAAGTCTAACCAACTCTCCTATGCTTCCTATAAATAAGTGATCTTCTCACTGTTAAAGGCATCCCAAAACATAAGAAGAACAAAAGATTAAAGTGTACGAACGAAAAAAAAAAAGAAAAAAGTAAGTTTTTCTTTGCAAGCAATTACTCTTAATTTCTTGAGGTATTTTGGATCGGGTGTGAGTTGATAATTTGTAATATTTTTGAGGTCGATAGTAAAAGATCTGTAGCATTTCCGAAGACATAGAAAAATTTGGCTGAACTCCTTTAACAATTTCTTGTGTGTTTTCCCGCTCCCATAAAATTCTGATTTTCCCGTAAATTTGACCCATATTTCCTAAGAAATGTTATCAAGAGCTTGAGTTATGGTGATCGATCAAATTTTTTGCAATATTACTATTCACGGTGAATAATGAATTCGTTAATAATGAACTTTTCGGTAACATCGCTTTGTCGACGAAGGTATTGTAATACATAGTGGTTCTAAAATGATGGGAGGTGAAGAAAGTTCATCGCAAATATCAGGGAAATTTGACGGTACAAATTATGCATTTTGGAGAATGAAAATTGAGGATTATTTGTACTGAGAGAAGCTTTATCAACACTGAGCAAGAAGCCTAAGAAGATGGATCAGAATGAGTGAGATCTCCTTGACAGACAGTTATGGGTGTTACAAGGTTAACACTGTCGAAAAACGTTTCTCACAACATTACAAAAGAGAAGACCACAAAAGGGCTCATGAAATTTCTCTTGGATATCTATGAGCAAGTTTACTCTCTAAATACCCTATGAGAAACTTTACTCTCTCAAATAAGAAGATCAAGTGTCGTACATAGAAATCAAATTCACATGGAGCGTGTGCACACAATAGATGTATAATATAAAGATTAAAGCTTGGAAAGTAATTATAAAGCAGTAAACAATATGAATCAATTGAGAGTTGGTTTGTAAACTTATGAGAACAAATAGCTAGATCTAGTGTTTTAGGTTATAGTATCGTTATATAGATGCTAAGACTATGTGTTAAAGTGTCCTAGAACTCGAATACTGAAGCAAGATATCCAGTTATCGCTGCGAGTCTAATCAGATGACTAAGTCTTTGGTCCAGCTTTTGACCTGCGAGCAAAGAACGAGTGTCGATCGATACTATGGATAGAGTATCGATCGATACTACCTTAAATGTGTATAGTCTAGGACGTTGATTGTGGGGGTATCTAAGGCGAGGCTTAGGGCCGTGTTTGGACAGTGACCGCGACGGCGGGATGGGTTTTAGCGCCAGGTAGGATATTTCAACGCTGAGTCTTAGCGGCAGGATCATCTGGGGTGGAACCTCTTCTGGATTTAGATGTTTTGCATACTGGGCGGTTGATCGCCTAGGAGCACCGAAATGAGATTCTCTGTGCATTCATTAGGTCCTAGAGTGCACCGGAATGAGATTCCATTGACATGCATTAGGTCCTATAGTTATAGGTTGATTGAAGTCTTAAATACTAACTATGTGTATTGAGTGATGGTTGAGATCATTACATGCTTGATTGTGTGAAATTTTGATTGTTAGTGGATAGTCGGTTCTTGTTCCGCATTTAGCAGTATAGAGGTTCATACAGGGAGGCTTGTCTAGAACCGCTTCACTGAGTATTCCATTTACTCAGGCCCTCCTATTCCTCTTCCCTTATGCGCAGGAATGTAAGTAGAAGTGTCCGAAATGGTTGGGTTGTGGGATTTGTAATGAAGGAAATACGCATCTGGAACTCTTGGGGCCTGAAACAGGATATATGAAATGTCGTATGTTATACATATGTGTGTCCTTAACCCCCTCCTCATTAACCCTGGTGCGTATGGAGAGGAGGGTGTTACAATTTGGTATCATAGTCAGGTTAAGATGCCTTAATACTAACTTAAGGGATCAACGTTTTCACCATTTACGAAAACCGTCTTTTCAATTTGTGAAAAACTGTTTGAGAAATTTTTATGAAATTTTTTGCAAATTGATGTGAACCTGGACGTGCTTGAATACTTTGGACGAGCTGGATCAAGTGACACTTACCTGGGCGAGATGGTTGAGTTGAATCAGGCTGACACTTACCTGGGCGAGCTGGATGAGCTGAATCAAAGTGACACTTACCTATCTGAGTTGAATACTCGACTCAGCTGAACTGACACTAATATTAGCGAGATGAGCTGAAGTGACACTCACCTTGACGAGCTGAGCTGGACTGACACTCAGTTTGGACGAGCTTAGCGAGCTGGTTCGATCTTCCGAGGTGGTTCAACCACCCGAGAAGCTACAATCTATCAATCCATTTCCGATGAACGAAGCCCAACTCCTATCAGTTCTAAGACATGTTCCTGGGAAAATTACTCATCAAAAATAAGGAAACAGTTTGGACGGCTGGGCTAATTTGGACTGCTTTTGGGCCGAAGAGAGTAGATCCTAAACATTTCTATGGTTTATAAGTTTAGCCAAGAAGTAAACAAACATTTTCCTTGTAGTATTTTCGACCAATTTTTCCTAAGGAGAGACCCAAGACTGGTCAAAACCGTGCGAATACCAAGACTTAGCCTTTATTTTCAATCAAAATCATTATTGCGTTAAAGTCTTCATTTCGACTTTTAGTGTGTCTACTTTCTACATTCTTTCTAGCTATTTCACACATTGTAATCCTATATAAAGTGAGGCACGACCAGATGAATAAGGAAGACTATTTTGATTATAAACGTGTTTGTTTAGAGAGTGATTCTCCTTGTTCTTTTGGAACATTCCAATCTCTTGTGTGAAGCTGAGATCAAACCGGTATATCAAGAGTTATTCCGCAAGCTCTTGTGTGAACATTTGATATGTTGTGTTTTTGACACATTTTATATATGCTTTCTAGATCGTTTTCAGTTATTTCTAGAGTTTTCAAAAGTTCATCTTGAGTCATTTCAGGTCTGGAATAGGGCAAATTGCTAAAGGGGAGATACATGAAGAAAAGTATAAAATTTGGAAGTTTTCTGCCCCGGAGCACCCAAACGGAGAAACCACCTGCTTGCTCCCGAAATATATGGAAACTTCTGAGATATTTTGGGATTTCTCCAAGATAATCTATTTTGGCTCACCCTAGCAGTCGCCGTCTCCATTATAAAAATAACTTGTTATCCCAATTTTTGATCACTACCTTAGTTTTTACACAAGAAACTTGTTGAGACTTGTTGTTGGGCGATTTAGCTATTCTTGTAAGGGCGAAGGCTTCTCTTCTTCGATTCTATAGAAGAACCCCATGAACCCTCTTTTTATTTATTGAATCGTCTATGTATTATTCAGTCATGATTCACATGTCTTCTTGTGTGCATGGAACGAGTAATCAATTTGCTTAGTCTAGGGTGTAGGGTGTTGGATCTACGAACTGAACATAGATAATTAATTTATCGATTGTCTTTATTCATTTTTCTCTTAATGCTTACATTAGATTGATCGGCCTAGAGTATGATCCTAGGTTAACCTATTCATCGAAAGTTAAATAGGTTGCTAGACATAACTTGAATAAGTCTTGCATCCCTAGCCAGCGAGAGTAGATGTTTGGGTGTATCGTGAACCTATCGGACTGACCTCTAATGCTCGTGTTCATGTTTCAGCCCAAACGATAGTTTAGGACTTCTGAGACCGATCCACAAAGGGAGCAGCACCTCGAGAGTGGGCTGTTCTATCTTAAATATTTCGAGTTCTAAACTAGTTTCTAACTTAACTTGAATAATTGTTTGGCTCAATAGTTTCCAGCATCCGATTTAAATCACCCTGGGCTAGCATCCTTGTAAACTAAATTCAAACCACCTTGCTCTCTGTGAATTTTAGTTTATAACACTCTAATATTTTAGCTTGAAATGAAACGCATAAAAGTAAAGTGTAACTGGTCCTCTAGAATTGAATCATAAATATTACAACAACTGCAGTTTAACTTGACAGTAGCAAGATCCAATTTTAGTGTATCACCATTCTACACCAAAGTTTGTTGATTGAGTGTTGAAATAGTTTAGGTGTACACTCCTCATTGGTTCTACACGAAGGCAACATCCTAAGATTCACCACCTAACTTATAAAGAATCTTCGTTAACATCTGCACTAGGATTAATATACCTCTTGTTTGGTCTACCGCCGAGCCGAAATAAGCTTAAGATTACCCCATTACCAAATTGGAGTGAAAGGTCTGGAAGGATCTGAACCAAGTCTCATCAAAGCCTTGGCTAGGAGCGCATCAAGTGGTATCATCTGTATCAAGTGACACTTACATGGGCGATCTTGTTGAGCTGAATCGGGCTGACACTTTTACCCGTGGGAAAGCTGCAATGAGCTGATTCAAAGTGACACTTACTAGCTAAGCTTGATGATATGAATACTCAAGTGAGCTGGACTAACACTATACTTGGTGACAGAGCTGGAACGACAATAAACCATCTGGACGAGTTGAGCTGGATAGACATTCACTTGGACGAGCTGAGGCGAACTGGTTTCGATAATTTCGAGGCTGGTTTAACAACCCAAGAAGCTACAATCGATCAAATACATTTCCAATGAACGAAGCCAACTCTATCAGTTCTAAAGACATGTTCATGGGCCCAAATTACTCATTAAAGCTAAGGATAAACAGGTTGGACCACTGGACTTACTTAGGATTGGCTTTTGGTTCGAAGAGTGAATCCAAACATTTCTATGGTTTATAACTTTTGTCTAAGAAGTAAACAATCATTTCCTTAGTATTTTCGACCAAGTGATAAAGGATTTTACTCTATCCTAATTAAAGTAGTATACGATGAGTGTTAATCCAATCCCTAAATGATTTCAAAGCAATGAGAATACAAATCTAGTGCTTAATCTAAGTGCAATCAGTTTTGTTGTTGTGAATAGAAGTAGCAAGAAAAGCAAGGGAATAATAACTAAAGCTTTCAATCAAAAGAAAATTAGGACTCATGAGTATAGGCATTTGACTTCAAGAAGATTAAATTCAAATCTAAGGTGGCAAGTTATCAATCAATAGGTTCCCTCAAGTCTAGATCACAACATTAGATAAATTCTTTGTCAGATACAAGTCCCTATCTCATTATGCATTAAACATCAAATGTCTTTGGCTTAAACACACTCAAACATGCATCTAAATCAAGTCTAATAACTATCTAGCAATCCGCTAACATCAAATTTCTTTGATTATTCAATCTAGAGCAAATTTGAGTTGGCGTCAACCATTTCAGTCGCTCAGACATTGTCATCAACACCCCTTCCGGGCATGAAATGGTCTAGAGATCAAGATATAGAGAGATCAGACTATATCTAGCATTGAACAACCAACTCAGTAAGGCAAGGAAACATATAAAACCTAGAACATTAAACAACCCCAAGAATCTTCACTAAACTCACTCTACTCACCCAAACCCATGAATCCAAAAAGATTCTACTCATTAATCTTCATAATTAAGCTTAAGCCCATGATAAACAAAAAATGGATTAAAGACTTACCATGTGTTAGGATTGTTAAATAAACTCAACACACTCAAGAAAGAAAGAATAAAATTACTACAAGATTCAAGCTTTCTTCCAAAATATCAATGTGTTTAGAGAGAAACCAGAGTTAGATCCTAAACATTAGGTCCTTAGAAGTTATTTAATAAAGAAGCTAAAACTCGAGCTGGTTCAATCACAAACAGGATTAAACAAAAATAAACCAAAAATCAAATTGTTAAAAATTAAAGGGCTGCAACCTGTATTTGGCCGCGGTGACGCCAGCGGTAGTTCTCTGTGATTTCGTCGTCTGTTGGTCGTGGGGTCGTACGCCGCGGGGCTCAGCCGCGAGGATTGGGGGTTCCGCCACGGGCTCGTTATGCCACGGTGGTTCCTGTGTTTCGTCGCCCATTGGCCGGGCGTCGTACGCCGCGAAAGATCAGGGGTTCCGCGCGGGCTCGTTATGTCGAGGTGTAGGCCCGCGGTGGTTCTCTGTGATTTGTCGCCCATTGGCTGCGGGTGTCGTATGCCGGGCGGGGCTCAGCCACGGGGATCCGGGGTTCCACCGTGGGCTCGTTCTGCATAGGTGTAGGCCACGGCGTCATTGTCAATTTCTTCGTCTTTCACCATTTTTCATCACTCTTGAACGTTTCATGACTTTTGGCTCCAAAACTTCACTTGCACCTCTTCAAACCTGAAAACATGCAAATGCAATGCAATGCAACCTATATTGAACCTAAAGACTAGCTCAAATGATCAGAGTTTCATACACAAACGTGCAAGGTTAAACACATGAATTATGCAAGATATCAACTCCCACACTTGTTCCTTACTTGTCCTGAAGTAATCGTTTTTAAGAACATATAAAGAGAGAGAGGTTTGAAGGTGGGGACTCATCACTCAAAATGAAGACTGCTTCTTAGACCTCAACATGACGTCACCGCTTACACATATCATATCAAATCGCATGAGCCAAAGACTCTTTACACATACTCTATACTCTCTAGGCTTATCTTACTCACCCTGGATCTCTACACTCTTCTGTTGAATCCACAACGCACAAAAACTCAACCAGCTCTCTGCACATATCATGTTTGCAAAATTATAAGTGAAGTCTTATGCAAATTGTCCACAATCATATTGTAAAGGTTAGTAGGTTGATTGAACATATGTTGAGGAGGATAGAGGCCAAGATGATTCTAGAGTGGTGACTTACTCTCAAGAACTAGTAGCACTTGACATTGC